>OX637364.1:7106448-7189462 GCA_951799405.1 Agapetus fuscipes | reverse complement strand
ACCTAACCTAACCTAACCTAACCTAACCTAACCTAACCTAACCTAACCTAACCTAACCTAACCTAACCTAACCTAACCTAACCTAACCTAACCTAACCTAACCTAACCTAACCTAACCTAACCTAACCTAACCTAACCTAACCTAACCTAACCTAACCTAACCTAACCTAACCTAACCTAACCTAACCTAACCTAACCTAACCTAACCTAACCTAACCTAACCTAACCTAACCTAACCTAACCTAACCTAACCTAACCTAACCTAACCTAACCTAACCTAACCTAACCTAACCTAACCTAACCTAACCTAACCTAACCTAACCTAACCTAACCTAACCTAACCTAACCTAACCTAACCTAACCTAACCTAACCTAACCTAACCTAACCTAACCTAACCTAACCTAACCTAACCTAACCTAACCTAACCTAACCTAACCTAACCTAACCTAACCTAACCTAACCTAACCTAACCTAACCTAACCTAACCTAACCTAACCTAACCTAACCTAACCTAACCTAACCTAACCTAACCTAACCTAACCTAACCTAACCTAACCTAACCTAACCTAACCTAACCTAACCTAACCTAACCTAACCTAACCTAACCTAACCTAACCTAACCTAACCTAACCTAACCTAACCTAACCTAACCTAACCTAACCTAACCTAACCTAACCTAACCTAACCTAACCTAACCTAACCTAACCTAACCTAACCTAACCTAACCTAACCTAACCTAACCTAACCTAACCTAACCTAACCTAACCTAACCTAACCTAACCTAACCTAACCTAACCTAACCTAACCTAACCTAACCTAACCTAACCTAACCTAACCTAACCTAACCTAACCTAACCTAACCTAACCTAACCTAACCTAACCTAACCTAACCTAACCTAACCTAACCTAACCTAACCTAACCTAACCTAACCTAACCTTACCTAACCTAACCTAACCTAACCTAACCTAACCTAACCTAACCTAACCTAACCTAACCTAACCTAACCTAACCTAACCTAAATTAAGAATCAAATAGCCAACCTGGCCGCAAGGGTGGAGGAGCTTGCTAAGCCAGTTGCTGGGTATTCCGCTGCCGTCAAATCTAACCTGCCGACAGGTGTCCTGCGAGGTGACACCAGGGAGGATCTTGCGCCAGGGCTACCGACGAAACCAGAAAGAACATACGCCCTGATAGTTTCCAGCTCTCGGGAGGACGATACCTCCGACTCTATCAGGAAAAAGATTGTCTCAGCTGTTAAGCCGAAAGATTTAAAAATTGGAATTAAGGGAGTCTCTGCCATCTCTGGAAACCGAATTGTCATTACTCTCCCTAATGCTGAGCATGCTGCTAAGCTTAGGGATGCCGTCGAAGCAAAGACGGATCTGAAGGCCGAGGCTGGCAGGCGCAGACAGCCGCTGGTAATTTTCAAGGGTGTCAACAAGGAAACACTCAACGCGGAATTTCTGGAATGCCTCACATTCCAGAATGACACAATCGGGGACATCATCGGGGACGCAAACACCGAGGAACAGTTTAAAATCATTCGTGTAACCAAAAACCGTAATGAAAAACTGAAAAATATCATCGTATCGGTAAAACCAGCTCTCCGAGCGGCATTGCTCCGGTTGGGCAGACTTAATGTAGGATTTCTCCGAGTGCATGTCGAAGACTGCTCCCCAATTGTACAATGCTACAAGTGCCTTGGTTTCGGTCATTTTGCTTCAAAATGTACCGAAAAACAGAGATGCATGAACTGTGCAAAGGAACACCGTCTCTCGGAATGCCCCGACAAGGACAACAAGGACAAAGAGACGTGTCACAACTGCTGCAAGGCGAACACTAGGACCAGCGCAAAGACCTCAGTTGGACACCGAGCAAACAGCCGTCTGTGTCCGTACCTATTAAAGTTAGAAGAGCGTACCAGGGAGAGTATCAACTATGGATGACACAAGCAGTGAGCCCGATCCAGTTAAGATTTGCCAGGTCAACCTGCAGAGATCTTCACTGGCCTTGGACATGGCCAACTTGAGGACCTTTGACGTGCTGTTGCTGCAGGAGCCGTATACGGGTTCGACCGGTACCGTCAGGGGGATGCACGGAACTCTCTACCAGGCGAGCTCACTGAACGCCGACAACCCGTGCAAAGCTGCAGTGCTCTTAAGATCTGACGACCTCAGGGGAGTCATGATCTCGGAGTACACAAATGCAAACTCGGTGTTTGTGTCGGCGCACGTCGGGGGGCTCCGTGTCATCCTGGGGTCCGTTTATGTGGAGCCGCGCGCGGACTTGGATCCGATCCTTGCCAGCTTGGCTAGGTTGGCTGACGAATTCGCGGATCACCAATTCATCATTGGAGGAGACTTTAATGCCAAAAGCACATGGTGGGGCAGTCCCAGAACGGACCCCAGGGGTGCTGCGGTCACGGATTTGTGTGCCGAACTCAACTGGAGTGTTCTCAACGAGGGATCTACACCAACATTCGACACAATTAGAGGCAACCGTAGGCTAGTGTCCTGGATAGACGTCTCGCTTTGTAGTATTGGAATTGTTGATTTTATAACTGTGTGGCGAGTTGATACTTCAACTGATAGTTTCTCCGACCATCAGGCTATCACTTTCGAATTAACTCCAGCCAATGTGCGTTCACACACAAGCAAAGCAACAAGAATCTACGCCACTTCCAGGGCAAACTGGGAAAAGTTCTCGCGGATCATGCGGGAGACGGCTCAGTGTGCTGACGAAATGCTGAGTTCCGTATCACATCGAGACGTCGAACGACGGTGCAATGACTTCAGCATGGTCATTAAGGCGGCTTGTGAAGGTGCCATTCCTCACATCAAGACTTTTGCTGGTCGTGCGTGTCCTTGGTGGAGCGACGATTTGCAGCTCTTGAAGAGGAAGGTCACTGTCGCCAAAAGAAGATTTAGGAACTCTGGTGTCGTCCGGCGACTGCTGACACTGCCCGCTTACCTTCAGGCCAGAGAAGAATTTAGAAGTGCTGTGTCTGCTGCGAAGACGGCCAGCTGGAAGGAGTTTTGCCGCATACAGAGCCGCGAGACGGTCTGGTCAATGCTGACCAGAATAACTGCCAAGCGAAGCTTACCGGTCCCCAGCACTGTCAAAATTAATGGCAGGGGTTTCGGCAGTGAGGCAGCTACCGCGGCGGCACTGCTAAATCATTTTTTTCCGGACGACGATCCTGCGTCTGACTCGCCTCTGCACTCGCGGATCAGAGAGTCCAGCCTTTTTATGCCAGACACCAACGATGACGTCATTTTTACCGCGGGCGAGGTCCTGCGTGCTTTGCAGGGCATCAGTCCCAAAAAGGCTCCCGGTCTGGATGGCTTCACTTCAGACATCTGCCAGCGCACTGTTGGGTCCCACCTAGACTACGTGTTAAATATGATGAATGCATGCCTCAAGACCGGTTGCTTCCCGACTTCTTGGAAAGAATCTAATGTTGTATTAATCCCCAAACATGGGAAGCCCTCGGACGATATCGGATCACTGCGTCCTATAGGGCTTCTACCAGTCATGGGTCGCGTACTTGAAAAGATGATAGTCGGAAGATTGACATGGGCTTTTAGCGCTGATCGCCGCCTCATGAGCGACAACCAATACGGCTTTACCCGACAGAGATCCGCCGAAGACGCTCTCAATGTGATAACATCGGTCCTGAAAGACGCTCGCGGCAGGAAGATGATCGCCTTGGTAGTCTCGCTGGATATCAAAGGGGCGTTCGACCACGCATGGTGGCCGTTCCTCCTGGAACAGTTGAAGAAGAAACGCTGCCCGAGGAATTTGTATTTGCTGATCCAGTCCTACCTCTCAGATAGAAGAGTCCGACTCGTCTTCGGTAACACTGTCGTGCGCAAGACGACGTCCCTGGGATGCGTGCAAGGATCCGCGTGTGGGCCCTTCTTTTGGAACCTGATCGTCGACGACTTGCTCCAAGAGAGCTTCGGCGACGAGATACACGTCCAGGCCTACGCAGACGACATAACTATGATCGCGGTTGGACGAACTATGGTCGAAGCCGAGACGCGGGCGAACAACGCCCTGAGTACAATTCGCGAATGGAGCATAAGATGCAAGCTGCAATTCTCGGCTCCGAAGAGTCTAGCGATGTGCGTCACCCGAAAACGGGTGAACCGCGAACCGGAACTCCGCCTTGGTCTGTCAAGCCTCAAAATTGTTGACAGTTTC
Source organism: Agapetus fuscipes (assembly GCA_951799405.1). Taxonomy (NCBI): domain Eukaryota; kingdom Metazoa; phylum Arthropoda; class Insecta; order Trichoptera; family Glossosomatidae; genus Agapetus; species Agapetus fuscipes. The sequence goes on along the minus strand of OX637364.1, from coordinate 7,185,254 downwards.
AAGCTCCTGGGGGTTGTTGTGGACAAAAACTTGAACTGGTCGCAGCACGTGGATCACGTGTGCCAGAAGATAACCAAAATCTTTGGAGCAATCAGCCGAGCTGCAAAACCGACATGGGGACTCTCCTCGGAAGTGCTCAGGACCCTCTACAGGGGAGCCTTGGAGCCGATTGCCCTATACTGCTCCAGTGTGTGGGGAGAAGCGTGCGCGCGGAAAGTTATCAGGAAAAAACTAAACCAAGCTTTGAGACCGATACTCATCCGAATCTGCCGCGGATACCGTACCATGTCCCTAAACTCTGCAATGGCAATATCTGGGATCCCTCCTCTACACCTGCGAATCCTGGAAATGTCCGCACTGCGTGGGGTGCAACACGGGAATCCGTTGTCTACTTTACCTGCGGACAGAACCTGTATGAAAATCGTGGACTGGAGAGAGTTGCCGCACCCAGCATCTCTGCGTGGAGAGCAGATAGAAGAGCAAGCCGAGAGAACCAACGTGAACTACAACATATACACAGACGGCAGCCGCCTGGAAGGCAGAGTGGGTGCAGGATTCGTGACATACAAGGAGGGAACAGTTGTACACTCGAAAAAAATAAAGCTCGCGGATTACTGCTCCGTTTTCCAGGCTGAGCTGGTGGCCATACGAGCGGCGGTGGAATGGGTTGTGCACAAGAGGATGAACCACGAGACGATTAGAATCGAGTCGGACTCACTCTCCGGCCTGACCGCAATAGCCGACAGCACGAGCCTCAACCCGATCGTTCGAGAGATCTTCTCGCTGTGCGACCGAGCCAGAGATGGCGGCAACCAAATCGTATTCCGGTGGGTCAAAGGCCACTCCGACGACCCTGGAAACGATCGAGCGGATGAACTCGCAAGAGCAGCTGGGTCTTTAAAGTTGAAACCTGCCTACGATAGTTACCCAATCAGCCATGCTAGAGGAGAACTAAAGGCAAAAACCTTGTCGGACTGGAACGACGCATATCTACGGGATACTGCAGGAAGCACCACAAGGATGTTCTTCCAAAACATACAAGAAGCAATGTTATTAGCCAGAGTGTATTCACCGACTTACGAAACGACCCAGTTCCTGTCTGGGCATGGTTTCTTCCGCAGTTACCTGTATAGATTTAAAATTCTAACTATAAACACCTGTCCATGTAACAACCAAAGTGAACAAACTGTCCTTCATTTGCTTTTTGAATGTCCCTTCCTTGAAAAAACCAAATTCAATCTGGAAAATAGATATAACATCAACGTTCAAAATCTCACTGAAATCAGAAAATTAATATTGGATTCTTCATACACAAAAACAATTTTTGACTATTTTGGAACTATTTATAAAATAATGAGAAAAATAAACGAGGAAAATGTAAAGGAGACACAAACACTTGCACTAACACAGACACGAACAGACTAATACAAACAGACATCACATATAGGTAATGAGATGCCGGAGGTTAATTTAACCAAACCGGAAGGCCAATGAGCCGCCCATCCCGACTGAGTTTACCGTGATTCCTCAGTCGTAATGGCGAATGCCGGGATGGTTCCAATAAAGTCGTGCACGGACGCTTTCCATCCCATCCCTACACTAACAAGGAAAAGACGAAACATAGAAAAACCCACAAGGGAAATGACAAACCGTGTCTAATCTCTCAGAATTTTTAAACCTTGTCCGTGATAAGCAAGGTGATCCTCTCGTAACTCCCACATCAAAAAAAACCTAACCTAACCTAACCTAACCTAACCTAACCTAACCTAACCTAACCTAACCTAACCTAACCTAACCTAACCTAACCTAACCTAACCTAACCTAACCTAACCTAACCTAACCTAACCTAACCTAACCTAACCTAACCTAACCTAACCTAACCTAACCTAACCTAACCTAACCTAACCTAACCTAACCTAACCTAACCTAACCTAACCTAACCTAACCTAACCTAACCTAACCTAACCTAACCTAACCTAACCTAACCTAACCTAACCTAACCTAACCTAACCTAACCTAACCTAACCTAACCTAACCTAACCTAACCTAACCTAACCTAACCTAACCTAACCTAACCTAACCTAACCTAACCTTTTTTTTTTTTTTTTTTGTTTTGCGTTGGAAGAAGGAAAATCTTTTATAAGACGCCAAGTGACAGCCGGTCACTAGATTGGCAGTGTGGGACTCTCCCTGCTGCGGGCCTACCCACTAAAAACCTCTCCCGTGCAAGCATCTACCACACTCCGGACCTACCAATGAAGTATTACGCTGGGAGTGTGGCAATGGTTTATACGCTGATGGCGTCTACTCTACTCGCTGTGGTAACGCTCATTGCGTTACCAACTACACCGCGCTATGTGACGCCTTTCAGTCGGCTTCTACGGCGGCCGCAGGCCGTCTTCTCCTCTCGCGCTCGGCGTCCTCCTTCTGTCCCATTACGCTCGAGGCGAAGTCCTCCCACGCCCGCCAGTTATCAGCCGACTGGAGCATTGTCGTCACCACCGCATCCACCTCCAGGCGACTGACCCCGAGAGCAGCCACAAGTGACGCCCTCTCAGTCGCCCAGGCCGGACACGCTAGCATCGTATGCTCGGCGTCGTCTTCTGTTGCATCGCAGTGCCAGCAGGCTGCGGCTGCTTCTTTGCCTATCCTTTGCAGGAAGTTTCCGAAGCAGCCGTGTCCACTCAGCAGCTGGGTGAGCCGGTAGCTCAGACCACCATGCTTCCTTTGGCACCAGGTCCTCAGGTCGCCGATAAGTCTGCGCGTCCAGCGTCCACCAACTGCCGTGTCCCAGCGTTGCTGCCACTGCGAGTATATCGCGTCTCGAGAGGGGTCTTCTAGACCGTCTCTCTTCCGCTCTCTTCTCTCCTGACGTTCTCGCGCCAGGAGGTGAATTGGAGGTGAAGAAGATAGCACCAGCGCTGCGTCCTCGGAGATCGTGCGATACCCAGAGATGACCCTGAGTGCACTCCTCCTCTGCACACTTGCCATCTTCTTCCTGTAGTGCTCAACCTCGAGCGACTTCGCCCAGATGGGTGCCCCATACAAAAGCGTCGAGTGCACCACCTCGTGCAAAAGTCTCCTTCTGCTCGATTTGGGCCCGCCGACGTTCGGCATGATTCTACCCAGCTGTTGCGCCACCACGCTTGCCTTCGCCGCCGCTAGCTCGATGTGTTCTCTGAAACAGAGTCGACGATCAAGTTGGACACCGAGGTACCGCAGGGATTTAACCAGCGGCACCTCAAAGCCCCCCAGCGTCAGTTTTGGCAGCGCGGGTCGTCGCTTTCGGCTGAACAATACTGCCTCCGTCTTGTGGACTGCAAGTTCCAAGCCGGAACGGTCCAGCCACCGCTTCACCCTGCGGAGGGCCTCATTCCCCGCGACAGTGATCTCACCGCAAGTCTTGCCGGTGATCATCACAGCGATGTCGTCCGCGAAAGCAACGACGCTAGCACCCGCCGGTAGCTCGGTTCGCAGCAAACCATCGTACATGACGTTCCACAGGGTCGGTCCCAAGACCGATCCCTGGGGAACACCAGACGTCAGCTGTCGCGTTTCCAAGCCCCCGTTGGCACCACATCGATACTCTAGCACACGGCCATCGAAGTAATCCTCCAGCATGGCCATGAGGTACTCCGGGACCCGGAAGCTTTCTCTCAGCTCTCTGAGGATTAAATCCCATCGAGCCGAGTTGAAAGCGTTCCGGATATCCAGAGTCACCAACATGACCTGCCGGTGTCTCTTCACCGACCCCTCCCACGCAGTCCGAACGGTGTCCACCACGCGTTCCACGGCGTCCAGGGTTGATCGTCCCGGCCTGAAGCCGTACTGGTGCTCGGAGAGTCCCCCGTCCTCGGATTCGAGGATCGGGAGAAGCCTTCCAACCATGAGTCTCTCCAGGAGCTTCCCATAGCCGTCGAGCATGCACAAAGGCCTAAAAGATGAGGGTCCATCGGCGACAGCCTTTTTTGAGACGAGGACTAGCCTCTGCCTCTTCCAGGCGTCGCCAAAATTACCCTCCTCCAAACAGGTATTGTACACATTCAGCAGCACATCAGGAAACTTCCTAGCCACTACCAGCACGACTTCGTTCGGGACGTTGTCCGGTCCAGGTGCCTTCCCGGTTTTGATCCTGGCAGACGCTGCGTCAAGCTCAGCTTGGGAGAAGGGTTCGAAGTCCGCTCCCGGGGGAGCAGGGCCTCTTGCCGCCCTCCGGTCATGCGCAGGAAAGAGAGCATCTATGACGCTCGTAAGGTTCTGGGGGTCCATGAGAAACGGATCCTGATCTCTACCCCGTAGTTTCTGTCGCACAATCTTGTACGGCAGTCCCCAGGGGTCGTGATTCACCGTCTCACACAGTTCTTCCCAGCACCTTTCCTTGCTGCGCATGATGGCCAGCTTAAGCTCTCGGCGAGCGTCCCGGTACCGTTGAAGGGCACTGTCGTAGGTATCCCCCGATGTCCTTGCCCGCTGGGCGGCCCGGCGTCTGGCAAGACACGTCGCGCGAAGACTGGCTATGGTGTCTGACCACCAATAGGCCTGCCCCCTCGCGGGATGCTTCGTGCGCCGGACCATTGCCGCGTCGCAGGCGCGCGTGGTGAGATCGCCAAGGCTCCTCACCTTGCTCGCCGCGCCATCAGCGTCCTCAACCGACGTCTTCAGGTTTTCCACCATGACCTCCAGTGTCTCTTGATCCAGAGATCGGAGGCTCCAGCCGCCTATGGTGAAGTTACCGGGTCGTCCTGATCGGGGTCCCCTCTCCAGCGAAAAAGACACGTACTGGTGATCGCTGTGCGTGTAGTCATTGAGTACACGCCAGCGCTTCACCTGCCCGATTATTTCCTCGCTGGCGAAGGTTACGTCGACAACTGAACCCGTGACTCCCCTGCGGAACGTGAACTCCGTGCCCACATTTGCAATGTGCAAATGCAGGCTCGCAGCCACATCACCCAGGATGGAGCCCCGTCTGTTGGTTGTCGCCGAGCCCCACTCAGTCGACCAGGCATTAAAATCACCGGCCATGATTATCGGCAACGTGGACGTCCTGACGTCGGTTTCCAGGTCGTGGAGATCGTCGAGGAACCGCTGCAGAGAGACATTTGGGGAGAAGTAGCAGCTGTACATCCTACAGCCTGCTACCTCAATCCAGGTCCATCCCCTGCTGGCATTTCGATTGCGTCCTGAGACGACCGCCCCCTGCGCCGGAAGAAAAATAGCCGCCACTCCGTCGCCGTCACAGTACCAGCGACTGTTACAGTCACGGTACTGCTCCGACACCAGAACAACATCGACCTTCTTCTCCGACGCTACCTGCTGCATCAGGTCCTGGGCCACTTGGCAGTGACCCAGGTTGATTTGCAGGATATTTAGCGCGGTCATCTCCGGAGGCATCGCTTGACAGCAGCGCACTGCGCACTACCGCACCAATGTGCGGACGGCAGTTTTTGCTTTTTACAGGGTGCACAGCACAGCGGGCTTTTGCAACCCGCTGAGTTGTGCCCCTCCTCACCACATCGCCTGCACAGGCCTGCGCTCCCGGGCTCCCGCACGTCGCATTTAGCTGCGACGTGAGAGAACCCAAGACAGCGGAAGCACTGCTTGACCTCCACCTTCTGCCGGATTCGGCATCGGAGGAGGCCAATTGTCAGGCGACCGGTTTGAATCAGGTCATCTGCACTCCTCGTCCACGGCACCCTCGCCGTGCACGCAGCTGACCTGTCCTGTCTTGTTCTCAGTGGGAAAACCTCGATTTGTTCGAGGCTCTCCCCCAGGGCCCGAGACAGGGCTTCTTTGAGGTCCTTGACCTCTACACCCTCGTAGAGGTCCTTGACATAGATGGTCTTTTTAGGGACCCATCTTTTAACTTTCATAGAGGGTCCTGCCATCCTTTCGAGAAGTTTCTCCAGAGCAGGTCCCCTGGAGTCTCCCCTCGTCAGGCGTAGCTGCAGGGACCCATTGGCACCTTTCCTGATGCCCTGGATCCCTGGCAGACCCTCTCGTTCGGACTTGCTGGTTATTCCAACAAGTCCTTTTAGTACCCCTGCAAATGTAGGCGGCTCGTCTGCCCTGCCGACTGGAGTGACGGTCAGCATTTCAAGTGGCTTCGACTGCCTTTTGACGGCAGTCGAAGTCACCGGGGCCTTTCTCATCTTTTTGTGGGTGACCACGGTCCATCCCGTAGCCACCTCGTCCACCCGTTCCTTTGGACCGGGAATATGTCTCTGCAGCAGCTCCTCCCGCTGCCTTCCTCGTTTTTGCGGCCGGAGTTGCGGCTGCTGCTGCTGGGGCTGAGATTGCCACCGCGGCTGCTGCCGTTGTTGCAGTTGCTGCCGTTGTTGCGGCTGCTGCCGTTGTTGCGGCTGCTGCCGTTGTTGCGGCTGCTGCCGTTGTTGCGGCTGCTGCCGTTGTTGCGGCTGCTGCCGTTGTTGCGGCTGCTGTTTTTGTTGCGGCTGCTGCCGTTGCTTGCGCTGCCACCCCAGCTCCGGGTCTTGTACGCTGAGGCACTTTGACGACAGTGGTGTCATCGCCGTGCCCTCAGTCTTGGTGCTTCGGTTGTCCGTTTGGCAATGGACGCTGACGGTTTTTCCGTCATTAAGGCAGTCCATTACCTCCATTGCTATTGTCAGAGCGGCCTGAATTCCTTGTTTTAATGGGACGTGGACATTTGTCCTACGCGAGATGAAATTATTCAGGCCCTCGAGAGTGTCCAGCAACACTCCCATCCTTATCTCAAAGAAACGATTTTTGCCCCCCCCAGAATCCGTGGGGCAGCCCGACGATTGCGCGTCGGGAGGGGATTCTCCGCCGCCAGTGGCAACGGTACCCCCCTGAGGTACATGTTTTGAAATCGTACTGTCCATTTATTATCCAAGTATTTAATATAATAATAAATAAATATAATACATAGATACATACATACAGATACGCGGTTCGCTTTAGTTAACTTTGCTCTGCCGGCGCCTACCTACTCTAACCCCACCCGGGGAGCGCGCCTATCTAAGTACCACCCACTAGATTGTCGGCAGACCAAAGCCCCGACACTTGTCCGATTATGAGGAAAAGCATCGAGAAGCCCCCAAGCCACGACAAGGCCCGAACCATGATGGGGGAACCTAACCTAACCTAACCTAACCTAACCTAACCTAACCTAACCTAACCTAACCTAACCTAACCTAACCTAACCTAACCTAACCTAACCTAACCGAGCATTTGACCACGCATGGTGGCCTTTCCTTCTGGTCGAACTGGGGAAAAAACGCTGCCCGAAAAATTTATACTCCCTAGTCAAATCTTACTTATCAGGGAGAAGAGTCAAACTAACTTTTGGCAACACGACTATTAGCAAAACGACATCTCTGGGCTGCGTGCAGGGATCTTCGTGCGGCCCGTTCTTTTGGAACGTCATCGTCGACGATTTGCTGCAGCAAACATTCGACGATGAAACGCACGTTCAGGCTTATGCTGATGACATCGTTCTGATTGCTTCGGGGAGAACGATGTCTGAAACCAAGAAGCGAGCCGACAACGCTCTCAAGACAGTCTACGACTGGAGCATGCGTTGCAAGCTGAAGTTCTCGCCATCTAAGACCTTAGCAATGTGCGTCACGAGGAAATACATAGATCGCAATCCTGATCTATTCCTCGGACCACATAGGATCAAGATCGTCGACAACTTCAAATTGTTGGGAGTCATCATTGATAACAATTTAAAGTTCACCAAACACGTAGAATATGTCTGTCAAAGAATGGCGAAAACGTTTGGTGCAATCGCCCGAACCGCTAAACCTACCTGGGGATTATCATCAGACGTTCTCAAGACCCTATACATGGGGGCAGTGGAACCAATGGCGCTTTATTGTTCCAGCATATGGGTTAATGCATGCGCTTCAAAAGCCGTGCGAAAAAAGCTAAATCAAGCTCAAAGGCCCATATGCATCCGTTTATGCCGCGGGTATCGCACAATGTCTCTGAATTCTGCTCTGGCCATTTCGGGAGTCCCCCCTCTGCATCTCCGGGTCTTGGAGACATCCGAGCTCTACCGTATAAAACAGGGAGCCCCCCTGTTCTCACTCCCTTCGGACAGGACCTGCATGAAGACAGTAGATTGGAGGTCTTTACCACACCCGGCGCGTCTCCAGGGTGAAGAGCTTGACCTACAGGCTGCAAGGACTCATGTCCAGTACTGTATCTTCACGGATGGCAGTCGCCTGGAGGGCAGAGTAGGCGCTGCATTTGCTGTGTTCAGGGAGGGAATCGAGGTTGACAGCAGAAAGCTTAAGCTCGACGATCACTGTTCTGTGTTTCAGGCCGAGCTTTTCGCAATGCAGGCGGCCGCCGAATGGGCCCTTAAAAAAGGAATCAGTGGTTCAACGATCCGTGTGGAATCCGATTCCCTCTCCGGTCTGCATGCGATCAAGGATTGCGAAAGCCTCAACCCAATTGTGAGGGAAATTTTCTCCGGATGTGACCGTTTGAGAGCGAAGGGTTGTCGGATATCATTTCGCTGGGTCAAGGGCCACTCCGATGACCCTGGAAACGATCGAGCGGATGAACTCGCAAGAGCAGCTGGGTCTTTAAAGTTGAAACCTGCCTACGATAGTTACCCAATCAGCCATGCTAGAAGAGAACTAAAGGCAAAAACCTTGTCGGACTGGAACGACGCATATCTACGGGATACTGCAGGAAGCACCACAAGGATGTTCTTCCAAAACATACAAGAAGCAATGTTATTAGCCAGAGTGTATTCACCGACTTACGAAACGACCCAGTTCCTGTCTGGGCATGGTTTCTTCCGCAGTTACCTGTATAGATTTAAAATTCTAACTATAAACACCTGTCCATGTAACAACCAAAGTGAACAAACTGTCCTTCATTTGCTTTTTGAATGTCCCTTCCTTGAAAAAACCAAATTCAATCTGGAAAATAAATATAACATCAACGTTCAAAATCTCAGTGAAATCAGAAAATTAATATTGGATTCTTCATATACAAAAACAATTTTTGACTATTTTGGAACTATTTATAAAATAATGAGAAAAATAAACGAGAAAAATGTAAAGGAGACACAAACACTTGCACTAACACAGACACGAACAGACTAATAAAAACAGACATCACATATAGGTAATGAGATGCCGGAGGTTAATTTAACCAAACCGGAAGGCCAATGAGCCGCCCATCCCGACTGAGTTTACCGTGATTCCTCAGTCGTAATGGCGAATGCCGGGATGGTTCCAATAAAGTCGTGCACGGACGCTTTCCATCCCATCCCTACACTTACAAAGAAAAGACGAAACATAGAAAGACCCACAAGGGAAATGACAAACCGTGTCTAATCCCTCAGAAATTTTTAAACCTTGTCCGTGATAAGCAAGGTGATCCTCTCGCAACTCCCACACCAAAAAAAAAAAAAAACCTAACCTAACCTAACCTAACCTAACCTAACCTTTTTTTTTTTTTTTTTTTTTTTTTTTTTTTTTTTTTTTTTTGTTTTGCGTTGGAAGAAGGAAAATCTTTTATAAGACGCCAAGTGACAGCCGGTCACTAGATTGGCAGTGTGGGACTCTCCCTGCTGCGGGCCTACCCACTAAAAACCTCTCCCGTGCAAGCATCTACCACACTCCGGACCTACCAATGAAGTATTACGCTGGGAGTGTGGCAATGGTTTATACGCTGATGGCGTCTACTCTACTCGCTGTGGCAACGCTCATTGCGTTACCAACTACACCGCGCTATGTGATGCCTTTCAGTCGGCTTCTACGGCGGCCGCAGGCCGTCTTCTCCTCTCGCGCTCGGCGTCCTCCTTCTGTCCCATTACGCTCGAGGCGAAGTCCTCCCACGCCCGCCAGTTATCAGCCGACTGGAGCATTGTCGTCACCACCGCATCCACCTCCAGGTGACTGACCCCGAGAGCAGCCACAAGTGACGCCCTCTCAGTCGCCCAGGCCGGACACGCTAGCATCGTATGCTCGGCGTCGTCTTCTGTTGCATCGCAGTGCCAGCAGGCTGCGGCTGCTTCTTTGCCTATCTTTTGCAGGAAGTTTCCGAAGCAGCCGTGTCCACTCAGCAGCTGGGTGAGCCGGTAGCTCAGACCACCATGCTTCCTTTGGCACCAGGTCCTCAGGTCGCTGATAAGTCTGCGCGTCCAGCGTCCACCAACTGCCGTGTCCCAGCGTTGCTGCCACTGCGAGTATATCGCGTCTCGAGAGGGGTCTTCTAGACCGTCTCTCTTCCGCTCTCTTCTCTCCTGACGTTCTCGCGCCAGGAGGTGAATTGGAGGTGAAGAAGATAGCACCAGCGCTGCGTCCTCGGAGATCGTGCGATACCCAGAGATAACCCTGAGTGCACTCCTCCTCTGCACACTTGCCATCTTCTTCCTGTAGTGCTCAACCTCGAGCGACTTCGCCCAGATGGGTGCCCCATACAAAAGCGTCGAGTGCACCACCTCGTGCAAAAGTCTCCTTCTGCTCGATTTGGGCCCGCCGACGTTCGGCATGATTCTACCCAGCTGTTGCGCCACCACGCTTGCCTTCGCCGCCGCTAGCTCGATGTGTTCTCTGAAACAGAGTCGACGATCAAGTTGGACACCGAGGTACCGCAGGGATTTAACCAGCGGCACCTCAAAGCCCCCCAGCGTCAGTTTTGGCAGCGCGGGTCGTCGCTTTCGGCTGAACAATACTGCCTCCGTCTTGTGGACTGCAAGTTCCAAGCCGGAACGGTCCAGCCACCGCTTCACCCTGCGGAGGGCCTCATTCCCCGCGACAGTGATCTCACCGCAAGTCTTGCCGGTGATCATCACAGCGATGTCGTCCGCGAAAGCAACGACGCTAGCACCCGCCGGTAGCTCGGTTCGCAGCAAACCATCGTACATGACGTTCCACAGGGTCGGTCCCAAGACCGATCCCTGGGGAACACCAGACGTCAGCTGTCGCGTTTCCAAGCCCCCGTCGGCACCACATCGATACTCTAGCACACGGCCATCGAAGTAATCCTCCAGCATGGCCATGAGGTACTCCGGGACCCGGAAGCTTTCTCTCAGCTCTCTGAGGATTAAATCCCATCGAGCCGAGTTGAAAGCGTTCCGGATATCCAGAGTCACCAACATGACCTGCCGGTGTCTCTTCACCGACCCCTCCCACGCAGTCCGAACGGTGTCCACCACGCGTTCCACGGCGTCCAGGGTTGATCGTCCCGGCCTGAAGCCGTACTGGTGCTCGGAGAGTCCCCCGTCCTCGGATTCGAGGATCGGGAGAAGCCTTCCAACCATGAGTCTCTCCAGGAGCTTCCCATAGCCGTCGAGCATGCACAAAGGCCTAAAAGATGAGGGTCCATCGGCGACAACAACACCTTCTCTCAGGGGTCAGTCTCCCCTCCACTGACCCACGCCCTGTATATCCATCCCATCCGGGGATGTGTCACAGGACTCGCATGCAAAAGTTATGTGAGATGCGAGTGGCAGAAGGCCCTCCCGTGAAGCTACACTTTCCCAAGTGTTTACACAAAGCAAAGGAGGCTCAGAAATCACTAAAAGATTATGGCCGTGGGGTTTAGGGCTCGAGGATTTTAATTTTACAAACAAAAATGCAAAGTGATTCTGAGCGTCTTAACATATGACTTAAGGCCTAAATTCGAGATGTTACTACTGAGACTGTTCGGGAGGTGCTCTCCAGACTAAGTGGCCAACCACCATAGAGGTGGGAAAGAATAAAGAAAAGAAGAAAGAAAATCGGTCTAATTAGACAGACGAGTTCTCGCCATAGCTAGCACAAAACTTTGAAAAAGCCCCAAAGTTAGATTTGTTGGCCACAAAGTCCGCATATCCGATCGGGCCGATGGCCGGTCTGACAGCGTTGAAGAGCGCCTCACGACCAGGCTGCAAGGCTTCGCAGTCCCACAGGATGTGTCGCACATCCTGCAGCGTCGCTCCGCACTCACAACCCGACCCCCTTGAGAGGCCAAGCTGGAAGAGCCTGGCCCTAAATTTACCGTGACCAGTCAAGAACTGACTGGTCCAATGGTCCGGGACCAACCAAGGAGCCTCGTATCTCTCACGGACCGAGGGAAAGAAAGAAAAGGTGGTTCTGCCTTTGTCGGAGGAATCCCATCGTTTTTGCCACACGCGGAGAGCCATAAGCACAACCAGTTTCCGAGTTCCAGAGGATATTCCTCGGGTGGGGGGATCAATGCTATCTTCGCCGATAGTAGCGGTGAGGCCGCGTCTCAAAAGACTTATGGCGTTGGCAACCTGGAGGTGAAGATCCAGAGGAAGGACACCGGCAAGAACGGGGAGACAGTCCGTTGACGCGGATCTGTACGCCTTGGTGAGCAAGCGGAGAGATAATCTCTGGCCGGAAAGGATGACACGCCGCTGTAGACTCAAAAGGCTCTTATCAGCCCAGCAGCCGGCTGCGTAGAGTGCTGTTCCGATGAAGGTTGCCTGATACAAGATACGGAGTGAACGACCTCTAAGTCCCCAAGTGACGTGAGAGAGCCTAGCAACCTTGCCGAAGGCGCCATTACCCTTCTGGATAATGCGCTTTGCGTGTTCGACGAAAGATAGATTACCGTCCAAGGTAACTCCAAGGTAAGTTACTGCTTGGGACAGTTTCACTCTGGAGCCCTCGAAATCGATAATAGGGGGGCGAGCAGGACTGAGACGACCCTTGAGGAGGATGGCCTCGGTTTTGTGGGGGGCAAAGGAGAGTTTATTGCGTGTACCCCAGGAGTGGATAGCTTGCAGGGCAAGTTTAGCCGATGATTCGAGGGAACTTCTGCTGTTCGCCTCAACAGTGAGGAGGGCGTCATCGGCATATGCGCGCATTTCACAGCCGGAAGGAAGTGGTAGTGATAAGAGGTCATCGAAGAGCACATTCCAGAGCATAGGGCCTAGGACAGATCCCTGGGGGCAGCCCCGTGTAATGTCTCGGACGATGATATTTGGGCCCGCATCAAAGATGATGCTGCGCTCCGAAAGGTAGCTGGCAATGGAAGCATAAAGGTTGCCAGGGACCTGTCGAAGTCTAAGCTTCGCAAGTACCATGGGCCACCATGCGCCATCAAAGGCACCGGATATGTCAAGCATCACTGCAAGGACATACTTGCAGCGGGAGGCCTGAACAGCAGCAAGGACAGAGCGGATGGCATCCTCGGTGGAGATGCCGGGCCTAAAACCGAATTGATGACACGATATGGGGAAACCGGCTGTTTTGAAGTGAAACTCGATTCGAGAAGCGATGAGCTTTTCAAGCACTTTGCCGAAAACGGGCAATAGAGAGATAGGGCGATATGCCTTAGGATCAGTCGGGGGCTTAGAGGTGAATTTGGGGATAACCTTGAGGAGGCCCGTCTTCCAGCATCGCGGGAAGACGCCCAGTCGAAGACATTCTGAAAAGAGTGAGCAGATGTCGTTCGGCGCAACAGCCCAAGCCGCCTTGGCAATTAAATTGTCGATGCGGTCAGGGCCGGGCGCTTTACGTGTTGTCAGCCCACAAAAAATTTTGTTGAGTTCCTCCACGGATGGCAGGGTGGAGGAGGGAACATTCATGGGAAGAGCCGTAACACGGCGGATTTGAAGGTCGTGGTCCGTGTCCGCCTCAGGCTCTTCTTTGCCTATCTTTTGCAGGAAGTTTCCGAAGCAGCCGTGTCCACTCAGCAGCTGGGTGAGCCGGTAGCTCAGACCACCATGCTTCCTTTGGCACCAGGTCCTCAGGTCGCTGATAAGTCTGCGCGTCCAGCGTCCACCAACTGCCGTGTCCCAGCGTTGCTGCCACTGCGAGTATATCGCGTCTCGAGAGGGGTCTTCTAGACCGTCTCTCTTCCGCTCTCTTCTCTCCTGACGTTCTCGCGCCAGGAGGTGAATTGGAGGTGAAGAAGATAGCACCAGCGCTGCGTCCTCGGAGATCGTGCGATACCCAGAGATAACCCTGAGTGCACTCCTCCTCTGCACACTTGCCATCTTCTTCCTGTAGTGCTCAACCTCGAGCGACTTCGCCCAGATGGGTGCCCCATACAAAAGCGTCGAGTGCACCACCTCGTGCAAAAGTCTCCTTCTGCTCGATTTGGGCCCGCCGACGTTCGGCATGATTCTACCCAGCTGTTGCGCCACCACGCTTGCCTTCGCCGCCGCTAGCTCGATGTGTTCTCTGAAACAGAGTCGACGATCAAGTTGGACACCGAGGTACCGCAGGGATTTAACCAGCGGCACCTCAAAGCCCCCCAGCGTCAGTTTTGGCAGCGCGGGTCGTCGCTTTCGGCTGAACAATACTGCCTCCGTCTTGTGGACTGCAAGTTCCAAGCCGGAACGGTCCAGCCACCGCTTCACCCTGCGGAGGGCCTCATTCCCCGCGACAGTGATCTCACCGCAAGTCTTGCCGGTGATCATCACAGCGATGTCGTCCGCGAAAGCAACGACGCTAGCACCCGCCGGTAGCTCGGTTCGCAGCAAACCATCGTACATGACGTTCCACAGGGTCGGTCCCAAGACCGATCCCTGGGGAACACCAGACGTCAGCTGTCGCGTTTCCAAGCCCCCGTCGGCACCACATCGATACTCTAGCACACGGCCATCGAAGTAATCCTCCAGCATGGCCATGAGGTACTCCGGGACCCGGAAGCTTTCTCTCAGCTCTCTGAGGATTAAATCCCATCGAGCCGAGTTGAAAGCGTTCCGGATATCCAGAGTCACCAACATGACCTGCCGGTGTCTCTTCACCGACCCCTCCCACGCAGTCCGAACGGTGTCCACCACGCGTTCCACGGCGTCCAGGGTTGATCGTCCCGGCCTGAAGCCGTACTGGTGCTCGGAGAGTCCCCCGTCCTCGGATTCGAGGATCGGGAGAAGCCTTCCAACCATGAGTCTCTCCAGGAGCTTCCCATAGCCGTCGAGCATGCACAAAGGCCTAAAAGATGAGGGTCCATCGGCGACAGCCTTTTTTGAGACGAGGACTAGCCTCTGCCTCTTCCAGGCGTCGCCAAAATTACCCTCCTCCAAACAGGTATTGTACACATTCAGCAGCACATCAGGAAACTTCCTAGCCACTACCAGCACGACTTCATTCGGGACGTTGTCCGGTCCAGGTGCCTTCCCGGTTTTGATCCTGGCAGACGCTGCGTCAAGCTCAGCTTGGGAGAAGGGTTCGAAGTCCGCTCCCGGGGGAGCAGGGCCTCTTGCCGCCCTCCGGTCATGCGCAGGAAAGAGAGCATCTATGACGCTCGTAAGGTTCTGGGGGTCCATGAGAAACGGATCCTGATCTCTACCCCGTAGTTTCTGTCGCACAATCTTGTACGGCAGTCCCCAGGGGTCGTGATTCACCGTCTCACACAGTTCTTCCCAGCACCTTTCCTTGCTGCGCATGATGGCCAGCTTAAGCTCTCGGCGAGCGTCCCGGTACCGTTGAAGGGCACTGTCGTAGGTATCCCCCGATGTCCTTGCCCGCTGGGCGGCCCGGCGTCTGGCAAGACACGTCGCGCGAAGACTGGCTATGGTGTCTGACCACCAATAGGCCTGCCCCCTCGCGGGATGCTTCGTGCGCCGGACCATTGCCGCGTCGCAGGCGCGCGTGGTGAGATCGCCAAGGCTCCTCACCTTGCTCGCCGCGCCATCAGCGTCCTCAACCGACGTCATCAGGTTTTCCACCATGACCTCCAGTGTCTCTTGATCCAGAGATCGGAGGCTCCAGCCGCCTATGGTGAAGTTACCGGGTCGTCCTGATCGGGGTCCCCTCTCCAGCGAAAAAGACACGTACTGGTGATCGCTGTGCGTGTAGTCATTGAGTACACGCCAGCGCTTCACCTGCCCGATTATTTCCTCGCTGGCGAAGGTTACGTCGACAACTGAACCCGTGACTCCCCTGCGGAACGTGAACTCCGTGCCCACATTTGCAATGTGCAAATGCAGGCTCGCAGCCACATCACCCAGGATGGAGCCCCGTCTGTTGGTTGTCGCCGAGCCCCACTCAGTCGACCAGGCATTAAAATCACCGGCCATGATTATCGGCAACGTGGACGTCCTGACGTCGGTTTCCAGGTCGTGGAGATCGTCGAGGAACCGCTGCAGAGAGACATTTGGGGAGAAGTAGCAGCTGTACATCCTACAGCCTGCTACCTCAATCCAGGTCCATCCCCTGCTGGCATTTCGATTGCGTCCTGAGACGACCGCCCCCTGCGCCGGAAGAAAAATAGCCGCCACTCCGTCGCCGTCACAGTACCAGCGACTGTTACAGTCACGGTACTGCTCCGACACCAGAACAACATCGACCTTCTTCTCCGACGCTACCTGCTGCATCAGGTCCTGGGCCACTTGGCAGTGACCCAGGTTGATTTGCAGGATATTTAGCGCGGTCATCTCCGGAGGCATCGCTTGACAGCAGCGCACTGCGCACTACCGCACCAATGTGCGGACGGCAGTTTTTGCTTTTTACAGGGTGCACAGCACAGCGGGCTTTTGCAACCCGCTGAGTTGTGCCCCTCCTCACCACATCGCCTGCACAGGCCTGCGCTCCCGGGCTCCCGCACGTCGCATTTAGCTGCGACGTGAGAGAACCCAAGACAGCGGAAGCACTGCTTGACCTCCACCTTCTGCCGGATTCGGCATCGGAGGAGGCCAATTGTCAGGCGACCGGTTTGAATCAGGTCATCTGCACTCCTCGTCCACGGCACCCTCGCCGTGCACGCAGCTGACCTGTCCTGTCTTGTTCTCAGTGGGAAAACCTCGATTTGTTCGAGGCTCTCCCCCAGGGCCCGAGACAGGGCTTCTTTGAGGTCCTTGACCTCTACACCCTCGTAGAGGTCCTTGACATAGATGGTCTTTTTAGGGACCCATCTTTTAACTTTCATAGAGGGTCCTGCCATCCTTTCGAGAAGTTTCTCCAGAGCAGGTCCCCTGGAGTCTCCCCTCGTCAGGCGTAGCTGCAGGGACCCATTGGCACCTTTCCTGATGCCCTGGATCCCTGGCAGACCCTCTCGTTCGGACTTGCTGGTTATTCCAAGAAGTCCTTTTAGTACCCCTGCAAATGTAGGCGGCTCGTCTGCCCTGCCGACTGGAGTGACGGTCAGCATTTCAAGTGGCTTCGACTGCCTTTTGACGGCAGTCGAAGTCACCGGGGCCTTTCTCATCTTTTTGTGGGTGACCACGGTCCATCCCGTAGCCACCTCGTCCACCCGTTCCTTTGGACCGGGAATATGTCTCTGCAGCAGCTCCTCCCGCTGCCTTCCTCGTTTTTGCGGCCGGAGTTGCGGCTGCTGCTGCTGGGGCTGAGATTGCCACCGCGGCTGCTGCCGTTGTTGCAGTTGCTGCCGTTGTTGCGGCTGCTGCCGTTGTTGCGGCTGCTGCCGTTGTTGCGGCTGCTGCCGTTGTTGCGGCTGCTGCCGTTGTTGCGGCTGCTGCCGTTGTTGCGGCTGCTGCCGTTGTTGCGGCTGCTGTTTTTGTTGCGGCTGCTGCCGTTGCTTGCGCTGCCACCCCAGCTCCGGGTCTTGTACGCTGAGGCACTTTGACGACAGTGGTGTCATCGCCGTGCCCTCAGTCTTGGTGCTTCGGTTGTCCGTTTGGCAATGGACGCTGACGGTTTTTCCGTCATTAAGGCAGTCCATTACCTCCATTGCTATTGTCAGAGCGGCCTGAATTCCTTGTTTTAATGGGACGTGGACATTTGTCCTACGCGAGATGAAATTATTCAGGCCCTCGAGAGTGTCCAGCAACACTCCCATCCTTATCTCAAAGAAACGATTTTTGCCCCCCCCAGAATCCGTGGGGCAGCCCGACGATTGCGCGTCGGGAGGGGATTCTCCGCCGCCAGTGGCAACGGTACCCCCCTGAGGTACATGTTTTGAAATCGTACTGTCCATTTATTATCCAAGTATTTAATATAATAATAAATAAATATAATACATAGATACATACATACAGATACGCGCACCGAAACAACCGTGTCCGCTCAGCAGCTGCGTGAGCCGGAAGCTCAGGTCGCCATGTTTCCTCGAGCACCAGGGCCTAAGGTCACCGACAAGCCTGTTCGTCCAGCGTCCCTTGGCTGCCGAACTCCAGCGATCCTGCCACTTCGACATCGTCAAGGCCCTATGCTGCGGTCCCTTACCTGAATCGTACACCGCTTTGCGCTCCAGCGCCAGCAGGTCTACGGGCGGAGAAGAAGCCAGCACCAAAGCCGCGTCGGCGGAGATGTTGCGGTAGCCGGAGATCACTCTCAGAGCGCTTCTTCTCTGGACGGCAGCCATCTTCTTCCTGTGCTGTTCTACCTCTAGTGACTTTGCCCAGACGGGTGCCCCATACAGAAGTATGGAGTGAACGACCTCATGCAAGAGTTTCCTCCTACATGATTTCGGTCCACCCACATTCGGCATGAGCCTCCCCAGCTGAATCGCCACTCCGCTTGCCTTGGCGGCCGCCAGCTCGATGTGTTCTCCGAAACGGAGACCACGATCGAGTTGGATCCCCAGGTACCGCAGCGATTTCGCCAGCGGCACCTCGAAGCCCTCCAGCAGCAGCCGAGGCAGAAGAGGTCGCCGCTTTCGGCAGAACAGCACCGCCTCGGTCTTCTGGACTGCGAGCTGCAGTCCGGCTCGGTCGAGCCATCTCTTGACCCGACGAAGCGCCTCGTTCCCTGAAATTTCGAGGTCACGGGAGGTCTTACCCTCGATCACTACCGCGATGTCGTCCGCGAAAGCAACAAGACTCGACCCCTCCGGCATGTCAGTCCGCAACAGTCCATCGTACAGGGCATTCCACAGGGTGGGTCCTAAGACCGATCCCTGCGGGACGCCCGACGACACCCGTCGCTTCTCTTCCACGCCAGAAGGGCCGTGACGATACTCCAGCGTCCGGCCATCGAAATAGTTTTCGAGCATTGCCATCAGATAGTCTGGTACCCGGAAGTCCTCTCTCAACGCTCTGAGAACAAGTTCCCATCGCGCGGAGTTGAAGGCGTTCTTGATATCCAGCGCTATCATGACGACCCGTCGGTGACTCTTGACCGTGCCCTCCCACGCCCTTCGGATCACACTTACCACGTGACCGACGGCGTCCACCGTAGATCGGCCCCGCCTGAAGCCGTACTGTCGGTCGGAGAGCCCCCGCTCCGGATCCTCCAGGATGAGCTGTAGTCTCCCGAGCAGGAGGCGCTCAAGGAGCTTCCCGAAGCCGTCCAGCATGCACAACGGCCTAAAGGAAGAGGGTCCGTCCGCGACCGCCTTTTTGAGAATGAGGACTAGCCTCTGTCTCTTCGAGGAGGCGCCGACTAGGCCCTCTTCCAGGCACTTGTTGTACACATCGAGCAGCACTTCCGGAAACCCCCGGGCCACCAACAGCACGATCTCATTTGGGACCTCGTCAAGTCCAGGGGCCTTACCTGTACCTACCTTCCTCGTGGCAGCCTCAAGCTCCTCAGCCGTGAATGGCTGGAGATCGGGCGCAGGTGAAGTAGAACGCACAGTTCTCGGCCGGTCGTCGTGGCGCGGGAAGAGGCCATCAATTACAGCGGTCAGGTTCCGGGGATCGCTGAGGTAAGGGTCCAGATCCCGTCCCCTCAGTCTCTGTCGCACAATTTTGTACGGCAGACCCCAGGGGTCCCGATCCACCTCCTCACACAGCTCCCCCCAGCACCTTTCCTTACTGCGCTTGATGGCGCTCTTCAGGGCCTTCTTCGTCGTCCTGAAATCCTCCACTGCCTGGAGGCTCGTCCAGCCCGAGCGCTGAGCACGACGCCGCGAAGCCAAGCATGACCGACGCAGGCCGGCAATCTCCTCAGTCCACCAATAAACATTTCGCCTGAGGGAGTGCCCACCGCGCCGGACCATGGAGGCGTCGCAGGCCCGCTCCACCACCACGCTCAGGCTACTTACCTTTTGTTCCGCCCCGGTCGCCGCCGCGATCTCTCGGCTGCCATCCTCGATGACGGTGAGCAGGGATTCGGGGTCCAGGGAGCGGAGGCTCCATCCCGTAGCGGCGGCCCTCAAGCCGGGGGCGACGGCCCGCAGCCCTATCGCCAGAGTGAAGGTCACGTACTGGTGATCACTTTGCGTGTGTTCTGGGAGCACACGCCAGTTCTTCACCCGTCCGATCATTCCTTCATCAGCGAAGGTTACGTCGATGACAGAACCCGTGGCGCCTCTGCGGAAGGTGAACTCCCCACCGACATTTGCAGGCAGCAAATGTAGGCACGAAGCCACCTCACACAGGAGAGCACCCCGTCGGTTCGTCACCGGCGAGCCCCAGTCCGTCGCCCAGGCGTTGAAGTCGCCCGCCAGCACCACAGGCACCGACGCCGTCCGGACGTCCTCCTCGAGGCGTCGCAGGTCCTCCTCGAACTGCTCAATCGGATGGTTGGGGGAAAAGTAGCAGCTGTAGATTCTACAGCCTGCCACCTCCACCCAGGTCCACCCGCGAGCAGCGGGGGCAGGAGCACTCCTGGCGACGCACAGGCTCGTAGAGGGGAAGAAGATGGCCGCCGACCCGACGCCGTCACAGTACCAGCGACTGGAACAGTCACGATACTGCTCCGACACCAAGACGACGTCCACCCCCTTCTCTCGCACCACCTGAAACATAAGATCCTGGGCCGCTTGACAGTGGCCCAGGTTTATTTGTAATATTTTTACTTCAAACATTTTTCAGACAGACATCGTCGGAACGCCTCGCACTGTGAGCTTCCGCACCAGTGCGTGGTCCTATGACCCGCCCTCGAGCAGGGCGCGCAGTGCAATGCGGCACTACACCCTGCCGCCGCATGTCCTTCCGCTCCGCAGCGCCTGCAGAGCTTTCCGCTCCCGAGCCCCACCACACTGCACCGGGATGCAATGTGGGCGAACCCAAGGCAGCGGAAGCACTGCCTCACGTCCACCCTCGGACGTAAGCGGCATCGGAGGAGCCCGATTTTCAGATGTCCCTCCCGAATGAGGGCATCTGTCCTCGTTGTCCACGGCACCCTCGCCGTGCACATGTAGGACCCCCACTGGGTCGGTCTCAGGGGAAGGACCTCGACTTCATCGATGTCCCCCCCCAGAGCCCGGCTCAGGGAGGCCCTCACTTCCCCGACCTCTACACCCTCGTAGAGGTCCTTGATGGTGACTGTCCTTTTTGGGGACAGCCTCTTAACCACCAAGTCAGGCCCAGCGACTTCGGCCAGTAGTCTCTCCAGAGCCGGCCCCCGGGTCTCACCCTTGGCCAGGCGAATCTGAAGTGAGCCGCCGGCACCCTTTCGGATGCCGTGCACCACTGGCAGGCCTGAGTCTTCCTTCCCCCCCGCAGAAGCCAAGCTTCTGAGGACCCTCGCGTATGAGGGCGGGTCGTCCGACTTGATGGCCGGGGAGATGGTGATATTCTCCGCCGGCCTTGATAATCGTTTTTGGTTATTACCAGCTTTTTTATTCTTACTCTTTACCAGGGTCCATTGTCCTTGTTGCTGCTGCTGTTGTTTCTGCCGCTGCTGCGTCTGTTGTTGCTGCTGCCGCTGCTGCTGCTGCTGTTTTTGCTGCTGCTGCTGCTGCTGCTGCCGTTGCTGCTGTTTCTGCTGCTGCTGCGGTCGTTGCCTCTGTGAGTGGTTGATGGGCGGCCGCTGCTCTTGCTGCGAATCCTCGCTTTCTGGAGGCTTCTTTAGCCTCTTCTTCTTTGGCCGCTTCTTTGGCGGCTCTTGTCGCTTCAGCGGCTCTTGCCGCTTTGGTGATTCCGTCCGCTTTGACGGCTCCTTGCCTCTTTCTTTCATCGGCGAGGTCTGGCAGTCACCATCCCGAACATCGTGGATCAGATCCACGAGGCTGTCCAGGACCGCCTGCAACTCATTGCACGCCGTCCTTACTCCTGTCTTAATCGGTACATGCACGTTGGTTCGTGTTCCGATAAACTCCTCGACCTTTCGCAGGCCCGTCAACGTCTTATTTAGTTTTTTAATAATTTCTTCCATTTCAATCCCACGAGTAGCTAGGGAAATACACGTCCAGCCGACCAGAGCCCCGCTTGGCCGGCTAAGCCTGAATACTTGGAGGTTTCGGCAGGTACCTCCAAGGGAACGTTCACGACTGCATTGATGCATGCATTATTAGTGCATGATCATTTAACGTCACTGCAGCCACACACCCATCGGCACGTTGCCTCTACACCTTGGGTTTTGACGGGTTCGCTTTAGTTAAGTCTGCCGACGCCTATCCTACCACCCACCCAGGATACGCGCCTATCTAAGTACCACCCACTAGATTTTTTCGGCAGACCGTAAGCCCCCTAGCCACAACAAGGCCCGAACCATGAAGGGGGAACCTAACCTAACCTAACCTAACCTAACCTAACCTAACCTAACCAGTTACAACTCACCCGTCATACGGAACACACGTGCTTCCCGCGCGCTCCTCTTGGAAAAATCGTTGTCCTGGATTAATCGTGTTTTTTTTTGTGACAAATTTGGTGTTGATTTGAAGCTGCTGCTTATGCGCGTTTTCTGGTGTAAAAAAAAAATTGAAGATCGTGTTTTAACTTTTTGTGCAAAATAGAAAAAACAGTTTTTTAGGTTAAAAAATTTGACTTTTTGTGAAACGCTGCCTAACTCGACTGTGTTAAAAAAAAAAAAAAAAAAAATTCTTTGAGTGCTCCATCGGATGCGCCTCATTGATGTGCACAATAAACATTGCTAGAGCACTTAGTTTAAATCATTCATTGAAGAACAATATTAAATTTTGTAAAAACCACGTGTTTGACAATTCTGGATTGGTCGTGTCTTTTTTTTTTTTTTTTTTTTTTTTTTTTTTTTTTTTTTTTATTTATTTAGGAAGCAAACAGTCATAATACAATTATAATGTTGATAAAAATTAAATAAATGTAGACCTTGAGATCCATAGAAATATTACAGTTGTTAAAATTACAAGATAAAGACAATAAAACTAAAATTGAAATGAAAATAAAATAATATCATAAAAGAAAGGGGAAAAAGAACAAGTTATTAAAAACCGTTTTCGGATTGTTCCTCAGAAGCATATTTCTCTCACCATATTTCGAAACAAATGTAGGGAATTTGAGAAAATATCGACATCTGAAAGATTTGTGTTATAATGTGAAGTTGCGCGTCTGAAAAATGAGTTATTTGCGTAGTTGGTACTGCAGATAGGAATGTGGAATGTTTGTTTGTGACGAGAGGATATTCGAGGGACTTTCAGTAAGACGTTTTCTAAAAGAAGCGAAGAATTTATATGATTATTAATTATTTTGTACAGAAAAATTGCGTCTAAAAACCTGCGTCTACTCTCAAGTGTAGCTAGACCATGCCGATCAATTGAAGTATTGTAGTCTGTGTAATTGTTTCCTGTCCGAAAGTCTAAGGATTTCATGAATTTCTTTTGTAATTTCTCAATTCGATCAATGTCAACTGTATACTGCGGGTTCCAGACCACACTTCCAAACTCCAAAATACTCCGAACAAATGCAAAGAACAAGATTTTGAGTGATGAGGCCTGTTTCAACGGTTTAGATAGACGTAGAATAAGGCCAAGCCTTTTAAAAGCTTTGGATGAAATGTAATCTATATGGAGATTGAATTGGAGCTTGGAGTCGAGAATTACACCCAGGTCTTTGATTTTAGTAACCCTTTCAACTAATCCATCATTCAATGTATAACTGTAATGAATCGGGAGATGTTTTCTTGTAAAAGTTATTGTGTAACATTTATCCGAGTTTAAGATTAATTGATTTGACTTACAATAATCATTAAAATTGTTTAGGTCATCCTGGAGCAGACGACAATCGTCTATTGAGGATATAGCTTTAAAGAATTTAGTATCGTCAGCATATAAAAGGAATGATGAATTTTTACTACAGTTACTGACATCATTAATATAAAGGATGAAGAGAAGGAGACCCAAATGAGAGCCCTGAGGCACACCCGACCCGATAGGTAGAAATTTTGATGTAAACCCTCTCAATGAAACGGCTTGACTCCGATTCTCGACGTAAGATGTTATCCATCTCAGGAGGTTACCATGTATACCGACTTTGAGCAATTTTTCTAGAAGTGTACAATGTTTAATTTTATCGAAAGCTTTGGAGAAATCGGTATACACGGCATCAACCTGGTAACCACGGTCCATTGCATTGAGAATGAAATCAGTGTACGTTATTAAGTTAGTGTCGACACTTCGACCTTTAGAAAAACCATGTTGCTCCGGGATTATATGGCACGATACTGCTGAAGTAATTTGTTGAGTCACAAATTTTTCAAGCAACTTGCCAAAAATGCTGAGTTTAGAAATAGGTCGGTACTGTTTAACATCGTGTCGATCTCCACCTTTAAATATTGGTGTCACCAACGCTTTTTTCCAAATGCTAGGAAAAATTCCTTCAGAAAGGGACTTGTTAAAAATAATTGTGAGAGGGGAACAGAGTTCAATAGCGCAGTTTTTTATTAGAAGTGGATGAATTCCGTCATGTCCCGTTCCTTTTGTTGTATCTAGTTCTTTAAGCAATATTTCAAGCTGACGTTCAGTGATTTGCACAAGAGAGAGGTCTAATATTGGATTGAGAGGAGCAGAATTTGTAGACATTTGAGGAGAATTGTCATTAATAAAGACGGAATGAAAATAGTTATTGAAAAGATTACAAATCGACTCACCGTCAGAAGCAGTAATGTTATCATTTGCCATAAGGTCTGGGACGGAATTTGCGGAGAATTTAGATTTTATGAAGGACCAAAAGTATTTCGGTGCAGTAGTAATTTTATCTTCAACGTGTTTGATATAATTTTTATAACACTTCTTTTCTAAATTCTTTTCTCTCTTTCTTAAGCAATTGAAAGCTTGGTAATCTAGGGGGTTATTATACATTTTCCATTTAGTGTGTAGTTTACGTTTTTCTCGTGACAACTTTATAAGACTTTGGGTATACCAGATCGGGTAATATCTGTTGTTAACAACTTTTTTCATGGGTACGTATTTTTTAATTACTTCATTCAAAAATGAATGTAGATGATTAGAAGCTGTTTCAGCATCAAAGTTGAGGAAACTGTTCCAGTCTTGAGAAGAAAGTAGTTTTTTTATTTCAACGTAATTTGCAGCGTGAAAAATGGGATTGTAGTGCGAGTTTATTTTTAACATAGGCGCTGAGAGAAGAGTTAAATTTATTTCAATAGCCTTGTGATGGGGATCTTCACGGGTTAATGGTTGTGCACAGGGTACTACACTGCATGTAAGATCACTAATGATTAAGTCCAAGATGCGACTATTTAAGTTGGCACAATGATTATACTGGTAAAAACCAGTTATTGACAAGAAATCTGACATTAGTTTAGCTTTATTGTTGTCATTAGTGTTGATAATGTAATTGTTTGAGTTAAGTTTTTGCTCCCAAGAAGCATAAGTAATGTTAAAGTCACCCATGATTAAAAAACTGTCGTTTGGATTCTGAGATAAGATGTCATGGGTTTTATCGAAAAATACATCCAAGGAGTTGAAATGATCGTTATTATGGGGAAAATAGACGCAAGCCAAATGAAGGGCAATGGGGTTTGTTTTGGTGGATGGGTTTACATGGGCTGGAGGCGGTGGTTGCAGTTCTATGGAGAGCCACATCTCATCGTTTTGGGGGGCAGAGCGCCACTCGTCTCGGCGGCGGACGGTGAGTCCTTGCCGCACGGCGACCAACACGCCGCCCCCGAGGGAAGCGTGACCGGTTGCAACGCAACGGTCGAGTCTAAATACATTGTAATGCTCATGGAAGTATTCACGATCGAAAAAATCTGGGGATAACCATGTTTCCGTCAAACATATTAAGTCATAGTCTGCGGATGTAACATTTGATAGAAAATTATCTGATTTAGTTCGTAGTCCTCTCGTATTTTGGTAGTAAATATTAAGGTCAGTTGTATTCGACATGGCAATTATGGAGGGTAAAAAACTTAGTAGTACTAACTACGAGAGTGAAATGATTAATTTTCAGATGTGATATTATGGTAAGGCATACAGTAAAAGTTAACAAGAATACAAGAAGATAATTAAAGTGACCCTTAACGTATATGTGAAGGTAATACAGAATATAGTTGAGCGAGAAAGTCCAAGTAAAACGATTAACCTTCAGATGTGATAATATAGCAATCCAAATGGTAATAAACAGGGAAGTAATATGGTGATTAAAATATGCTACAGAAGATGTATCAGTATAAGGAAATATGTAGTTGAGAAAGATGATTAGAGGAAAACGGTAAGGGTTTAAATTTTTGGGATGTGATAGCAAAGTAGAGAAAACAGGAAAAACAGATAAAAATATAAAACGGAGACTAAAAAGAACCTTAAAAAGCATCTGAGTGTAAGCAATTATAAAATGAAGAACTTTTTCTAGTCATTTAAGACTTGACAAGTCGCTTTCACAATTAATGCGAATAGCCTTAGTGTTGTCCGACTTTCGCATTAGTATTTTGCAGTCACGCACCCATAAGTATGCGTATCCTAGAGCCGCTTTGCGTTCCCTTGCGCCCTTCAATAGAATTTTATTGTGTGGAATAAGATGGTCGTTGATGTAAACATTTGTGGCCGGTCCCGGCATCCCCATGTCGGCCGTGGTCACACCGCGCCGCGCGCGAACAGCTGCAAGCAGCTGGTCTTTGCGCCTTCGCTGGGTGAAGCGGATGACAACAGCCGGCTCTCGCTTGGGATTGCTGTTGGACTCAGATGTGTTGAATCGACGCACACGATGTATTGTGTCGATGTCTGTATCCAGGAGCGGAAAATTCACACAGGTGCAGAGCTCTCGTACGATGTTATTCAGGTTTTCGCCTTTTTTATATGGGAGACATGATATTTCGAGATTATTTATTCGAGCGTACTGATCAGAGTCCCGTTTTTCAGTTTGCATTACAGTGATGGTGTCTCTTGCGGCGTCTAAATCTTTCTGAATGGACGACAGTTTTTCTAGGGATTTTTCGGTTTTGTCGAGTCGAGCTTCAAATTTATCGAAGCGAGAGCCTAGGTCGGTTATTAATTGATTTACGTCATGAAGAGCGACCGTGTTCGTCTTGATGTCAGATTTGAAACTGCTAAAGTCGTTTCTGATTGCCTTGAGTTCGTTGAGTACCAGCGCGATGTCTGTGGTTGCAGCCGGCGCGGGGGCAGGCGCTCTGCAGGTTGAGCACCTCCAGGCCACCTTCCTGTCGGCCCCCATCTTGCGATAGCTGGATTCGGCAACTCCGGCGCAGACATAATGAAAATTATTATGGCAAGAGCCACAAACAACACCATCAGTAAATTTATCGTTACATTTTATGCAATTCATTCTATCTATAATTTATTTAGTTGTTTTGAATAAAAATTTCAAGTATGTATCTATATTTTATAGTAATTATTTTAAACAAAATAAAATTACAAGTTGGAGCGATATCTATCGCCTAGTGGTGAAAGTTTTATTAAAGTAAGTAGTAATGCCAGCTCAAAAAAAAAAAAAAAAAAAGTTTAGTTTGAAGGTAGCGCCGCTATGTGGTCAGTAGAATAAGCTTAAAGTGGTTTTTAAAATTTATGTACCCACTTAAGTCAGATTTCGTATGTATTATAAACTATTAAAAAACACTAAAAACCGCTTGCGCACAGAATATAACCACTGTTAACAAAAGGATTATTGTCTAATAACACTATTTGAACACTTTTGGTGGAATTTGAATAAAATTGAAGACTAATTAAAATATTTTCGCTAGGAGCAAAATTGTGTGTTGTGTTGTGATGGACTATATGTATAATATCAACGGCTTATGTTCATTTGAGTTTGGATTTTATTTGTAAGTACACAATCAGCATTTGTAAGCGCGTACTACACGTGTTTGTTTGTGGGCATACATCTGAGAGCTTTGAATGAATATATCCTTGCAACTTAGATTATAGATTATAGATAGACGTCTCAAAACTTTTTTTAGAAAATTTTGTCTCAAAAATGCCGTCAACGAGGGGGGGGAGGAGCTAGAAACACATTTAAAGAAAAAATATCGTTGTAGATACTTCAAATATCGATATTTAAAAAAACTTCTTGCACATTTATTTTATTTTATTATGTTATTGAGATTATTAAAACAAGAGAAATGAATACTTATACCGTGAAGTGCCTTAATCCAAAAAAAAATCCCACAAATAGGTTCAAAATTTAAAGCAGCTGACAAAAAAATTAAAAAAGAAATAGATTAAGTTAAAAATAAATTATCAAATAATAAATTATTAAATAATAAACATCTATATAATTATTTCGCCCATCCCTACAAATGCATATTCAAGATGTCTATAAAATATGAAATACTGGGATTGAAATGTCAGCAATTTATTGCTTATAAATTGATCACAAGCAACAGTTTCCTATAAACCCAAGTATAATATTGTCTAGTGAGTGAAACTTGGTGAATTGGTGTCAGAAGTAGGCGTCGGACTCTACAGACAATGTCCGGTCTCCGGACTTTATTATCAGGGTGCCCCCCCTACCCACGCACACGGGGGTAGGAGACCATAAAGTAGGCTGACTGTAGACGGATAAAGACTACTGAAAACTCAATATACTGTTCTAGATAAATAAAGCGGTTGCAATGCTTTTATATCTAAGAGAGACGTAAACCTGCAAAGTTGGAAAACAAATTAATTTAAACGCCGGTCCGTAGTCTAGTGGTTAACAATTCTGACTCGTTAATATAAGGTTCTTCTTTATCTTCTTGTTATAATGCAACTAAGCTACACATATAGTGTAACTTCTTGCCTGCGTTATCCCTGAAGGGGTCGCATGTGACGATTCGGGACCTATTTATTTTTACGATTAAGGGGGCCGGCCTCACACCAACCACTTTCAGTTGAAGTGGGGGTTTCCCAGCTCCCGGGGGTGATGTTTCTCATTTCTTGTAAAGGCTGAGTAAACCTTGAGATCGAACCCTTGCTCTCGGCATGGAATGCAAACATTCTAACAATTGAGCTGTCGACCTTTTTACGAGCTTGGTCGTCGTCGCCACAAAGCGCCAATTCTCAAGCAAGACCTAGTTGCTTTAAGGCTGGATGGATATTTGGTGACCGGTCATTGGTAAAGGTTTATGAATTTTTCAACCCAGCGAAGAGCAAATTTGAAAATATAAATGGTATATTTTTTGTGCTCCGCCGGGATGCGCACCCACAACCTTCCATATCAGTTTTGACCAAAACGCAGCTTATTACTTTTAACCGTCGATATGTCAGCCCTACAGCACAAGCCGGCAATGGAAGCAGTAGGCATTCCCTCCTTTAGGGTCAGTTCAGCCATTTTATACACGATTAGGTCGGAAAAGCGAGTGACCCCAATCCACCATTAACTCACCTCCCCACTAGTAAACTGGCCGACCCCACTAGACAACTGGCCGACCCTACAGTCCGACTCAACTAGCGGCAATTAACCTCAATATTTCCCGAATTTCAACTCAAATACTTCACGCCAAGTACAAAAACTTTACGTTTTTAACTCAACCACAATTCATGTGGACTATAACGCTCAATAAGCGAGCTGTTTTAGTTTAGAAACATCTTTTAATAAACGTCATAGTTCAGTTGAAACGTAGAGGCTTACATTTGGAGTGCTACGAACATAATTGTACTGACTAGTGCGTCATACCGGTATTTTTACTGAATATATTGCTACTTTTTACTTGGGTTTAATTTCATAGAACTTCAATTAATTTATTTCACACAAATGATATTAGGATCCACTCATATTTGGTTCACAGTTAACTTTTGTACTGTACCCTGAGTACGAGTTGCAAAACTTGAGTAAAGTAAAGTTTACGGAAAGTATTAAAGAGTGATTTCTCCCAAAATCTGCCGTTTTTTGTTTCTTACACTTTATGGTCTTAGCAAAAGAGTTACAGTGATGAAGAAAATCAAGTTCAAACAAACAAAAACGGCAGATTTTGGGGGAAATCACTCTTTAATACTTTCCGTAAACTTTACATTACTCAAGTTTTGCAACTCGTACTAAGGGTAGTGGTCAGCTCGGTGCCTCTTATACGAGTCTGTCTGCCTTCAAAGCATCGTGATCTCTATTTATAGGTGTATAAGGGCCAGACCACGCTGGAATATTCTTACTTAGAAGCTTCGAGCGAACACTAATACAACCATCCAAATACACATTCACACAAGTTAGTAAAGATACACAGACACAATACGATGGATCAAATGTAATAATAACAATATTAGTTTATTTGGTGAGCGCTGTTTCAGTGTGACACCTCAAGAGCATTCTGCGAGCTTGGTCGTCGATGTAGAAAGCTGCTGTTAGGCTGGATGGACCTTTGGCGAACGATTTGTTTTTTCAAGTTAAATGAATTTTTCAACCCAGCGAAGAGCATATATGAAAATATTATATAAATGGTCCTTATGTAATTTGGAAAAACTGAAACAACTTAAAAAAAAATCTTGAAGGAGTTTTTATACATTTTCTCAAAAACTATTCTAATTTTCAAAAATCGGCTTCTATTTAAAAGACAAAAATATTTCCAAATTGTTACACAAAAAAGTGTTTTTTTTTATTTGTTATATATTTTTGTTAAATTATGTACATATATTTTTAATCTTTATAATTTATCCCAATAATGAATTAGCACGCCAGATTTTTTTCACTCTTTTACTAAGTCTAAGACCATAATGCTTAAGAAACATTTGTTTTATAAAAATACAGGTTTCAGGTATAATTTTAGTTAAAAGTTTAGTATAAAAATTTTATACTACCTGTAGGGAGGAATAGTTTCTCGTTAAATATTATTCTTTCCTTCCTTTCGTGAAGACTGTGTACACCTTTGTAGTACACTTTTTTAGACGTCTACGATTAGAGGGGGGCTCTACGACGGTCGTAGCTACTATGCTAGACGTGTAGGGATGGGCAAATGAGAAACAAATATCGATATATCGATACCTTAAAGGTAAAACTAAATAAGCGGCTTACAAAGCTAGCGTGGGTTTCTCAGATAAATGAAGCTTCTTCCTATTTTCTACGAGGGTAAACACGAAAAAGTGTGAAAATCCTGTAGTCTGTAGTGTAAAAAAAAATCATGAGCACTTCCTTATAATTCGTTCACTAACTATGAGAAGTTTTATCCAGGATTTCTCAGATCAATAAATCAGTACTTATTCAGTTTTACCTTTGATGTGGCGATATTTTCAAATAGTGTCGAAATATATCGATATTTAATTGTAGGGGAACGTCTAAATTTGGAAACTTTCGACTGGGGGGGGTAGAAACGCGATAAACAAAAAAAAAACAAATTTCTGAAAAAAATATTGGTCGCTGGCGAGGGACATCAGATCAGACGAGGGACAGTCGACTGATATTTTAAAATATCAGTCGACTGGGGGGGGGGGGGGGAAGCCATATGATTTGCAAAGGTAAAAAAATGTTGGCTTCCAACTTCGTCTACAGTGAATCGTTTTGTCACTACAATCTATAATAATCTAAGTTGCAAAGATATGCTATGCAAAGATATGGATCTATCATTTGAGGTTAATATTAAATGCATTCCCACTAGCAGACACGCATTATTTTGCGCTCACACTTGCCTCATGTAGACCTACAATATAAAAACCCAATCTCAAATTAACATAAGCCCTGCAACTCTTGCCGACCTTCCCTGAAACAGAAGTGACATTGGCGAAGTGAACCATTTTTTTACATTATGGGTGGTCAGCCTCATACCAACCTATACCTAAGCCAAGGAATACTGCAAAGCAAAATCGAAATATCGATAATAAAAAGTATCGGTAATTTTGATCTATCGATTTACATCGCCCATCCCTAGCTAAGCGCACACAGAGCGTAGTGAATGTAGAGCGAGGGTAATTATAAATTTGCATACTGCATACAATCGTTATTAAGGGGTTCTATCATTTTAAGGGAAAAACCCGGCAAAGTATATTAGTTACGAAATAACTGTACCTGTAACTCTATCACCATTACGCTACGGGTGGCCATAGTGCAAAGCTCTAAAAGCTCGTAAAAAGGTCGATAGCTCAACTAGTAGAATGCTTGCATTCCATGCCGAGAGCAAGGGTTCGATCTCAAGGTGTACTCAGCCTTCACAAGAAATGAGAACCAGCCCCCCCCGGGAGCTGGGAAACCCCCACTTCAACTGAAAGTGGTTGGTGTGAGGCCGGCCCCCTTACCTGTAAAAATAAATAGTTCTGGAATTGCCACATGCGACCCCTTCGGGGGTAGCGCAGGCAAGAAGTTACACTGAATGTGTAGCTTAGTTTCGTTTGCGTTTAAAATAAACACCGAATCAGGAAAGCATTTCTGACTATGTAACACCCTCGATGGGATTCGAACCCGAGCTCTCGGCAAATGAATCAAATAAAAATTCTCTACCAACTGTACCCTTAGTACGAGTTGCAAAACTTGAGAAAAGTAAAGTTTACGGAAAATATAAAAGAGTGATTTCTCCCAAGATCTGCCGTTTTTGTTTCTTACACTTTATGGTCTTAGCAAAAGAGTTACAGTGATGAAGAAAATCAAGTTCAAACAAACAAAAACGGCAGATTTTGGGAGAAATCACTCTTTAATAATTGCCGTAAACTTTAAATTACTCAAGTTTTGCAACTCGTACTAAGGGTAATCGCTATCGACCGGACTAAATGATGTAAGTTAATAATGAGAATTTGAATAAGTGTTCATAAAAGGAATATTGTGTGTGGGCAGTAATCGATGAAGTACATATTAAATATGAACACAAAAAGGACAGTGTTTACATACTGTCTAATACTCCAATACGAAGTACTTATTTGAGTGAATCGAAAAATGGGAATTTAAGCAATACGTACATGAAACGATCAACATTAAAGACATAGCGCTCCCCCAGTTCTTGTTTACCGTATACGCCAATCTTGTCAAATAAGACTTTTTCATGCAGTTGTCTTAAAAATCAAATTCTACACAATCTGAGCTAATAAAAACCATAAAACTCGATAATGTGAGAGTTCTTTTAAATATTTTTTAAATAAATTTCTTGTTTTCATGAGACACATTGGTCCAGTACACATGCAAACATTGCTCATGTAAAATTTCCTCAATGGCGTATACGATAAACAAGAACTAAGGCAGCGAAATATGACTTTTTCATGCAGTTGTCTTATGAATCAAATTCTACACAATCTGAGCTAAGAAAAACCATAAAACTCGATAATGTGAGAGTTCTTTTAAATATTTTTTAAATAAATTTCTTGTTTTCATAAGACACATTGGTCCAGTACACATGCAAACATTGCTCATGAATTTTTTTCTCAATGGCGTTTACGGTAAACAAGAACTAAGGCAGCGTAAATATTAGATGGAGCATCTGAGCCGATTTATGCACCAAATACGAAGTTCATACAAATGGTTCGATGTTAGATCGGCACAGTGACAAAACATCACACGACAAAACATCACAAGACAAAACACCACATGACACAAAACAGAAATACCAAAACGGGAAAAGGAACACGAGGAAATGGAACACATGCATATATTTTCCAACGGCATAGTATGCATTCTATAATCTATAATCTAAGCTGCAAATATGTGTTTACATTTAAGGCTCATATTAAATGCATGCCCACAGACAGGCACATGTAGGTTCGAACCTACACATTCTGGATGTGTGCATACAAATAAGCAAAACCTCACATGAACATAAACCTTGCAACTCCTGCCGCCGTTCCCTGAACCGGGCATTGGCAAAAGTGAACCGATTTTTACAGCACAGGTGGTCAGCCTCATACCAACCCATCAGTCAAGGAATTAATAAATGTTTTTGTTGTTTGTGATGTTTTTAAATTGTATGTTTTTTCATGGCATGTTCTGTTTTAGGTAGGTAAGTATGTGAGTTTTTGTCATGTGATGCTTTGTCATTGTGATATATTTGTTGTGATATTTTGTCATGTGATGTACTGTCTTGGACCGGTCCGTTGTCCAGTGGCAACACTTCGGACTCGCAAACGGAAGGTTGTGGATTCGGATCCCAGCGGAGCACAAAAATATACCATTTATATTTCCAAATATGCTCTTCGCTGGGTTAAAAAAAAAATCACAAAGCTTTACCAAAAGACCGGTCACTTAAAAGTTCATCCAGCCTTACAGCAACTGGGCCTTGCTTGAGTATTGGCGCTTTGTAGCGACGACCAAGCTCGTAACCTCTGCGGCACTACAACAAGTGTCATAGACCCCTAGAGTCTCTAGAATCTAGGGAGTCTCTCGGACAGTATTTCTTAAAAAAAAAAAACTGTCAATGTGATTTAATGGTATGTGTTGTTTTGTCACTGTGCTGTTCTACCCTGTCACCCATACAACCAATTTCTTGATGTAATCAGTTTCCTGGCAACCGTCATGTTTACAATAATAATAATAATATTAGGATGATTTATTTGGTGAGAATTTATTTTACACCTCAATAGCCCTCTGCGAGCTTGGGTGTCGCTGTAGAAAGCGCCAATTATCAAGCAATACCAAGTTGCTGAAAAACTGGACGGACCTTTTATGACCGGTTTTATCGATTGCTAAGGACGGCAGTCCCACACTAGACTGAAGTTTGCTCGCCAAGAAAAAAGGTCCAAATGAAATAAATCTCCCGATTTCATTAGTTGTGTTTGTTAAACTGTTAACGAATAGCGATTGTATACTAACTTATTGATTATTCTGCATTTAAAGCGCTCAGTTAAGTGTTTACATAAAATTCCTTGACTTGTAGGTTGGTATGAGGCTGACCCCGCATGCTGTAAAAACTTAGTTCACTTTTATGACTCCCCTGTTTCAGGGAAGGTCGTCAAAAGTTGTACGGTTTATGTAGATTTGGGGTTTTGATTTTAATTTTTAAGTACAATGCACCATTTGTAAACGGGAAATACCACATTCTTCTCTTCAAAAATAATTCCTTATTTTTTTTTTTTTAAGAAATCCTGTGCGGGAGAATCCCTAGATTCTAAAGACTCTAGGGGTCTTTGACACTTGTTGTAGTGCCGCAGAGGTGTACGAGCTTGGTCGTCGCTGTAGAAAGCGCCAATTCTCAAGCAAGATCCAGTTGTTGTAAGGTTGGATGGACCTTTCAGTGACCGGTCTTTGGTAAAGGTTTATGAATTTTTCAACCCAGCGAAGAGCACATTCGAAATATAAATGGTATATTTTGTGCTCCGCCGGAATTCGAATCCACAACCTTCCATTTACGAGTCCGAAGTGTTGCCACTACGGACTACGGACCGGTCCAAGATGCCAACGACACGCGGTGTACCTGAGCGGTTGCCATCCAAATATTGTCCGCGCCCAATGTTGCTTAACTTCGGTGATCTATAGGAACCGGTGCTTTTAACATGGTAACGTCGTACCCTATCACTCCGTTTTTTCATAATCATGCTTCTTAGAAAGTCCATTTCATCTTAGAATCAAATGGTCAATAATAAAATAATAATAATTGACCAATTTGTAAATAGCGCCGTTTAGTCGCAATAGCCACCCCAAGGGCGCTTTTATGTGTTGCAGCTTCGAAACTGCTAACACTGGTCTTTGTTCTCAACTCCAGACATGGCCGTCGGAAGGGAGGGGCAGGGGGGGGGCCGTTGCCCCCCCCCTGGAAATCTCGAAGGATCTAAACGACAGCCGACCCATCGATTAATGGCAAATACCGGCCGGTTAGTTAAGGACATCTTCGGTCAAACACCAAGAAAACTGGTATTTGCCTTTTCGACGTAGATCAGGTAAGTTAGATTTTTGATAAGTAGGTACGTGTACAAAAATTGTGAGTGGTTTGCTCCCCCCTAGATTGTGTTCTTCCGACGGCCATGACTCCAGAGGTAGATAATATAAGTCAAACAAGCACTGGGGGGACGAAACAAAACATGCAACTACATACACATTCGCCACAATAATTTGACTCACCATCTTGTAGATATCCTTAAATGTCTCAGAATTGAACATGAAGTCTTCCAGACCCAGATCCTCAAGCGCGTGGTCACTTGACCCTGATCCAGTCGAGCTGGAAGTGAAGTCATCCTGGGATGAAGCGCCTTCATCATTCCCCTGCAACGGAGGCACCTTCGACAAGACCTTCCTCGGAGATCCCAAAGCAGAAAAGCTCTTCGTCATCTCCCTTACATCGTCTATTTCTCCATCATTGTCTTCACCATTGTTATTTTTATCATTCACATGAAGAGAATGCCTTCTTCCACCACTTGCCTTTCTGTTTCCTATGTGTTCTTCATTCTGAGGAACTCTAGGAACAGATCCAAAATGGACCTTACAATACTCTGACAGATCATTTAGTGATTTTGACTTTTTCCGTTTGCTTGGACTCAAAGGAGGTACAAATTTATCAGGGTTCCTTCTGTATTTTGGTAAACTTTTCATTGGTATAGTTGGCAAAGGTATCATGCTTTTTGATGTCCGATCACTTTGTATTCCATTTGAACTATCTCCTGAATTGCCGTTATAATTTTTGTTTGAATCCTGCTCACCTTCACCATTGTTTTGTTCATTTGAAGATCCTTCTTGAAGGTTTTCTTGTGTAGCTTCATCTTCCTGATCACTGTAATGAATATTATCACTATCTGGAGTCCTCATCTTGACTACTTCTCCTCCAAACCTCACTCTTCTTGGCGTCCTTCTAGTCACTTCATACTCTTCTGGTTCACTATCAGCGATCACTCGCATTAAGCTTTTATTATAAGTGGAATAATCAAATGAGTCGTCTTCACTTTCCATTGTCATCGTGTTGACAGTGTTCTCATCTTCTTCTAGTATCTGCATGGTGATCGCTGTATCAGAATCAAAAGCAATCTCAGTTTCTAGGATAATCTTTCCACTCGGTATACTCTCTGAGTCATCTAAATCCACTGTTATTGTTGCTTGAGACTCTGAAGAATCATTGCGAGACACATCTTCTTCTCCTGTTATTTCTTCAATGATGACACCATCACTATTTGGTTGTGTATTGTGGTTACTCTCTCTTTCACTCTCTTCAACCACTATTTCTTCTTCTCCATTCGTTATCACTATTCCATACCCATTCTTTGCATCAGTATACACATCACACAATAACTTAAAGTTTTCATTTACACTTGCATCAAAAGTATCCATCTGTCTACGGAACTCATCAGGTCCAATGATTTCTTTAACTTTAATCAGAGATCTCATTGCAGCTTCTTGGTAAATGACTTGAAACAGTTTAGAAGACAGTCCACTTATAACAGTTTTTATAGCACTGAAAGGTCCATCAGTAGAATCCAAAGCTGCTTGCAATAAAGAAGGCAAAGCCAGTACAACACCCATAATAACATCCTCGCGAACTTTGTCGTTCAAAGAACTTTTCTCCGAACACTTCGTACAAATCTCAGACAACACAACATATTTTTTATCACTATGAAGTAAATACGTCCTCAAAGCATCTAAAGCGCCAGTTCTAACAGCAGGAGCTGAGTGCCCCAGATTTAACAGTAATTCTGGAAGAAGCGGCTCCAAACGAGAGTCAACTCCAACAATTGGAACTAGATCTACGAGAACTCTTAGAGCATGTTGTCTGACTTCTCGTTCAGGATCTCTGAGACGGTGTTTGAGAGCTGTGACGACTTCTGTTAGGTCTAGGTCTGCTGGGATTCTCCTGGTTCTGACGACACGCTCCCACAGTGGGGTGAGCTGGTAGGCGGAGGTGGCCCGGCGGGTTAACACCTCCATTTTTTGCTCCGGGGAGGGGGGGCGCGGCATGCGGTCAGCGCAGCATGACCCTCGCCAGTTTACAGACGACTGAAGACTGAAAGCTGAACGAAGTTACAGGCCAACACGTGAGGTATCGACCCCCTCATCCCCAACACCCACACCTACACCTCCACCCGCCCCCCTGACGCCGCTTACAAACTCGCATGTTGCTGTGAAAAATATTTATGACCTGCTTTCGCTGGACTGAGTGCAGGGCTGAGGTTTCATTGACTGTCCGTAGTCTAGTGGTCAGCGCTTCGGACTCGTAAATGGAAGGTAGGGGGTTCCAATCCCGACGGAGAACAAAATGTGCCATTTATAATTTCAAAAATTCTCTGACCGGTCCGTAGTCCAGTGGCAACACTTTGGACTCGTAAACGGAAGGTCGTGGGCTCGAATCTCGGTGGAGAACCAAATATGTGCCATTTATATTTTCAAAAATTCTCTAATCGGTACGTAGTCCAGTGGCAACACTTCGGACTCGTAAACGGAAGGTCGTGGGCTCGAATCTCGGCGGAGAACAAAATATGTGCCCTTTATATTTTCAATAATTCTCTGCCCGGTCCGTAGTCTAGTGGAAACACTTCGGACTCGTAAATGGAAGGTCGTGGGTTCGAATACCAGCGGAGAACAAAAAAATACCATTTGTGTTTTCAAATATGCTCTTGGCTGGAAGATTCATTGCTTTTACCAAAGACCGGTCACAAAAGGTCCATCCAGCGTTACAGCTATTGGGTTTTGATTGAGAATTGGCGCTTTGTAGTGACAACCAATAATAATAATATCAGGCTAATTTATTTTAAATTACAAATGATAAGATAGCGCCGTTTTTGTGTGTGTCAGACTTTCTAAAAAGGTGTGTCTTATATTTATTTTTTAACCAAGTCCGATCGATGGCTAGATATGAGATGATAGATAGAATGCTTGCATTCTACCAATTGAGGGTGTCAGAAATAATTTTCCGTTTCGGTGTTTATTTCAAACTCAAAATAAATACCGGCAAGGTCCTCAGCCTTCACAGGAAATGAGAACCAGCCCCCTCGGGAGTAGTATTAGTAATCGTTTTAGCTAGGTGTGCTAGCGAAATCCAAGCCCTGGGCAATAGTAGGTACGGAAAACAAACAGATAATATGACACGCTCAGTGTGAACTGCCTTTAATTTACTGTGCAGGAAAGGCCACTTTTTTTTTGCTGTAAAATAAAATAATTATTAAATAAAGTTTTAAACTTCCCTAACACTTTCATGGTCGGTATTATAAACTGAATTGTTTTTGTGGTTTTTCGGGTTAGACCATGGTCTACATGCAGCTTTTTTTATCTGCCGACGTTTCGCCTTCATGAGAAGAAGGCATTTTCAAGGCAAGCTTCAGTAAAATAATTATTATTTTATTGTACAAAAGTTGGTAAAAGAAATTTCGTGCCCGTAGAATTGATAGACGATTTTAATAAGTCAAAACGGATATACTGTAGGTATTGTTATGTAAATAGTCAGTACTTATAAATATTTAGATAGGTAGATAATAAATATAGTGGCGAAGGGTGCCATACAACTCGATTCCCATCGGTTTCTCTTTTAAAATGAGGAAAAAATGATAATAAAGTAGACTGCATGGTTTCAATGGCGGAAAAATACTTAGGTATTGTTTCTTTGGTTTTTAATGTATTTTTTTACTTTGTCGCCTTTTTCATCCCATACAAGTTGTACTGGTTGTCTGAACTTCAAACGTGATTTCCCAACATTCTTATTTTTTGAGTTATTGCTTTTTATGATTAAGCGTGCGACATTGCACACAGCAAATGATTTGTTACACTACGCAGAATCAAATTCAATAATTATCTCAAAAATCAATGCAAAAATCATAAAATTTGGAGATGACGGCGTTTGCAGTTATACGACTAATATCATAAGTCAGTCGTTATGACTGTCTGTGGTTTGAAGGTCTGCCTGCTGACCTTGGTTCCATAGCCTCCCCCCCTCCTCGCGCTTTGTCAGAGCACAATACCTCAACGCTTCTGAAAGGCTTTCGCGGAACATGAGGTGAACAGAATGTGAGTCAGACAGCGAAAGGAAATGACGGTGTATGCGTTCATCGTAGATGCCGACGCGATAGCCTACGTAAGGCAGTAGCTCTGAACCTTTTAAAAAAAAAGACTGGTAGTTGTTTTTTTAAACAAAACCATCTTTGACGGTTTTATTTTGATCAGAGATTTCCCAGAGAAAAACTCTTTGGTGTATATGTTGGTATGAGCTTGGTCACTCATACTGTAAAACTTGATTCACTTTGCCAATGTCACTTGTTTCAGGGAAGGTTGGTAAAAGTTCATTAATTGAGGTTTGTTTTTTTAATTGGTAAGTATAGGTACACATGCAGCATTTGTACCTAAGCGCGAATTTATACGTGTCTATTTGTGGGCTTGCATTTAATATCAATTTAAAATTTTAAAGTATCTTTGCAACTTAATCTAATCTAATCTAAGCTGCAAAGATATATATCATTAAAGATTTATACTAAATGCATTCCCACAAGCAGACATGTATTGTGGACCTACAATATAAAAACCCAATCTCAAATGAACATAAGCCCTGCTTGGTTTTCTTTTAAATATAAACATCTTTGATTGTTGTCTTTGGAACAGAGACGTACCTATTTGATGGTTTTCTTTTGATTAAAGACCCTATTGACAGTTTTTTTTGATCAGAGACCTCTTTTACGGTTTTCATCTTTGATGGTTTTCTTTTGATCAGTTTCTAAAATCCAAGTTGCAAAGATAATATATTTTCACATTCATAATCAGTTACACGTAAGTAGTGTAGAGTTCTCTGTTTTTCAACCAATAATTATATCGCTATGACTTGTGGCAGATCTTGGGGTGGAGGAAGGGAGATCTCAAGGGGAGGAGAGGGAAGAGATGCACCCCTGACGTTGCAAGGGATGGGGGGAGTTGGATCTTGCACGGCGATCGATACGGATGTGTTTTGATTCTCTAAACACTAAAAATAATTAAATTTTTGATTTCCTAATTTTTAAATAAACTCGGGGAGTTGGATTTTGACTGGCGATCGATACAGATGTGTTTTTCTTTTCTTACTCTTCAAAAATCTAAAAATAAATACTTCGGTTCTTTAATATTAAATTAAATTCGGGAGTTCGTTTTCAGCTTGCGGTCGTTGGGTGTCTTTGTTCAAAGCTTAATAATATATTCATTTCGATTTTCTAAATAATAAAAATAATTTTATAAATAAAGGAACATTAATCAACAAAACTTTGAATACGCATCTATTGAACTTGAAATTTAATAAAATAACTTTTGTAAATATTAAGCGCGGAAATTCTTTGATTTAATTTGGCATTATTATTGTGGAGTGAAAAGTGCAGTGGTTTTATTTCTTATTGGGATCCGGCATTTCATTATTTAAAATTAAAGCGACTATTTACGTATAATACAGAGTTGTTCCTGAGCTGTTTTCCTGGGCTGAGTTTTCTTTGATTAAACTAACAGATTAACTAAAAATCCACTAAACTAAAACTAAATTTCATTAAACATATTACTTTATTTCATTTTTATGTTGGTGTTTTCTTTCAGAGTTTCTTATCGCTGTGTACTTGGTTATAAATATTTACTTTCAGGGATTCATCGACTTACCTGTGCGGGGGAAAGATTTTCCTGCTTATTTTCTTATCGATGCATAATTGTTAATTATAGGTTTATTTCAGAGATTCACCTACTTAACTAAGCGGAGGGAGGTTTTCTTCTTATCTTCGACAAAGTAGTTATTTACTGTCGCTGTCATTTATGTACTAACGCTACACACACACACCACTATTGACATTTTGAATTAAATTAGATTCTCTCTCTTGCTGGAATTCTGCAATGTTATATTGAATTAAGAAATGTTTGGTTCGCTTGCATTCGAGATATACTGATTCCTGAAGTCAGCCGTTCCCAATGTCGTTTCCTTACCGAATGGTCCTTCCTGAAATTTCCCTTGTTGTGGAAAACGGTTGAACGAGTTTGTCCGGTGAGTAGTGTATCGCATAGGTTTGCAAGATGATGGGACCTTTTGTCGTAGCTTATAAATGTGGGTCTGGTGTTGAACGTTCCACAGTCACGGGAAGACCCTAGTTTCAGGAAAATTCCTGAAAAACTATAACATTCAATGCAGAATTACCTAATCACTCTTACACATTACGGAATACTGCTCTCCTTGAGGTGGTGAGAATGAAAGAATGATTATGAAGGATTTGCATGTTGCATGAATTACCTATAAGTAAGGCCTGAAAGTAATCCATCTGAAGGTGAAAATGTATTCCAAACACACCATTACACATCCATCACACTAGGGGTTGGCCAAGCTAATAAAGTACAAATTTCATAAATAAATTATAAACAAACAACTCTGCAGTATGTGCTGAAGCCGAAATGCCTGCAATCTCATATCGAGACACACAAAGAATAACGCAGATGTACTTAATGCAGTTGAATTTGAAAACCGCTGAGTGACCTTGGTCATTATATGTTCCTGATCACAACAAAGTTCCTGAAAATTGGCAGCCGGCCTCTGGCCAAATACAACTGGATATGTTCCCGACCTCTGGTCGCAACGAGAGTTCCTGAAATGATCTGGGCTCACTCAGCTGGATTAATGTTCCATGATCTCTGATCATATATACTTGGAGTTGCTTGGAGCCAACATTATTGCAGTAACTTGTAGCTGAACACACACAATCCAGACTAACCTTCCTGTCCCGTGGTTTTTTGCAGCAAAAGATTACCATCCGGAGCGGGGGGGAGGGTACGTTGGGGAAGGAAGGCGGTACCCAAAAGGCCGTTGGGGCCATTTGCCATGATTAATTAGAGTCACTTAATCGACGAGGGTGTCGAAATCTTAGTTTCACGCCGCGTGTATCCGAATCCTTTCCTTGAAATAACTAATAAAGGTCCATTTTGCAGTGCCTTTCAGATGACCGGTGGTCATAGAAAGATGCTGTAAAAGCCATGAACCTATTAATTTACAGGTGGACGCGCAAAGGTAAGAATTACATCAAAGAAGAGATCGCATTGCATGTAATTACTTTCACTAACAAACTAAAACCTAACTGCCTTTCATCTCGCAATTTTTATGTCATTTATGTTTTTATCTGAAAATAATTTCGACTACCTTATATTCCAATTAATTAAACTTGCACACATTAAGACCGTTCCGTAATTAATAACGCTTAAATCTCGTCGCCTTAAAAATAATTGTAGTTCATACTACCTCATCTCTGATCGCGTGAACGTAAAATGAATACTCGTTATAATCTTAAGAAAAGGGTAGAAATGTATGAGAGGTACACCTCCCAAAAAGTACTTGGGTTTGCCACTAAAGTAGATTTTGAAACGGTAAAACAAAAAAATAACACAACGTTCTGTTTCATTATCTTCCACACGACGAGGAGTCCTACCCTTAGCTAGACGATCACATAATAATTGGCCAAAAATAGTTACTACCTCGGTTGGGGTAGATTGCTCTTCCAGCAACTGAAACTGAAGGGTGGAAAAGAATCGAAGCAGCCTAGTGCTATTCCTTCAGAGAAGGTTTGTTGCACTTGAATCCTGGTGATTCCAGGGTATCCTCCCTGCACATTCGATTGCTCCACTTCTTACCGGAGGAGGAAAAATCCCTCTTTCGTGCTTCTTTTCGAGTCTCCTCTTCGTTCCTCCGACCCCTTCTTTTCGCCAGGGGGGGGAACACTACAGTAGGTACGTTCTAATCTAATTTAATCTAATCTAAGTTGCAAAATATAAATAACATTAGAGATTCACATTATATGCATTTTCACAAAACAGACATGTATAAGTTTGCGCTTAGACATGCCGCATGTAGTCCTACAATATAAAAACACGAATCTCAAATGAACATACATACACCCTGCAATTCCTGCCGACCTTCCCTGAAACAGGGGTGACATTGGCAAAGTGAACCATTTTTTACAGCATGGGTGGTCAGCTGCATACCAACCTATAAGTCAAGGAACGTTTATTTGAAAATTTGATTTTAAGCTCTATTAAAAAAAATACTTTCACGTTGTCAGCCTTGACAGTTTTTAATGCTGCAGTTGTCACTCTGCACCAGCTGTCAAATCCGAATTTCTTGCGGCTTGTACCGGTGTGAAGAGAGCCTGACAGGTGTCTTCACACTGTCAGACAAAAATCAAATTTACCCATATAATAAAAATAAGAATTTAAACTTTATTCAAAACTAAAAAAAACAACGAAATAGATGTAAATTATAAACTGATTAAAGATAGATAAAACTGCTGAAAATGTATTTAAATATAAATGTAACAAATACCCCATTTCTCCATACTTACGGCTCTTTTGAGGGTATTGAAGTTAGTTCAAAAATGAAAATATAAACACAACTTTGTTAAATTTTTTATGACTTAAAAACATTTCATTAAATATAAAAAATGAAGTGTCTATATTTTCGTTCTTGTACAATCTTCCAGTCAAAAAGTATTGATTTTGATATCCATATTATTTACTATGTTTCGGTTCTTTTACAAATTTTTTGCTTTGAAATGATTAAATCATTTGATTCGCTTACATTACACGCCGTTTTATTGTAAATTACTTATATAATACATAAAAAGATTTTTTATTCATTAAAACTAAACCCATGCATTTTGGGAAACGTGGTTGTGAGACAGC
This sequence comes from Agapetus fuscipes, assembly GCA_951799405.1. Taxonomy (NCBI): domain Eukaryota; kingdom Metazoa; phylum Arthropoda; class Insecta; order Trichoptera; family Glossosomatidae; genus Agapetus; species Agapetus fuscipes. The sequence continues at coordinate 7,140,892 of OX637364.1, read as the reverse complement.
ATCCCCAGCTCGCAGGATGCCACCTGTCAGGCCATCTTCACAGCAGTGCGGCTAGTCGACTGATGACATTTGATTTTCGACTTTATTATATTTCTGCATGCCGGCCGTCAGATTATTTAAATATTACACAATAACATGGCGCAGGAAGTAGAAACACTAATCGAGATGGGATTCACCAGATCCAAAGCGTGAGTCGCCATTGAATAACTAAAAAATTGTGTACGGAATTTTTTGCTGCATTTCGAAGTTTACTTTTTGCACGAGAACTTGTTTAACTGCGGACCGACGTGTCGCAAAAATAGAGTATTACTGTATATCTTATATACATAGATATATTTTTAAATAATTAATTCATTTACTACTTATATTCCTTGACTGATAGGTTGGTACGAGGCTGACCACCCGTGCTGAAAAAAATCAGTTCACTTTTGCCAATGCCACCCCGGTTCAGGGAACGGCGGCAGGAGTTGCAAGGTTTATGTCCATGTGAGGTTTTCTTTATTTGTATGCACACATGCAGAATGTGTAGGCGCGAACCTACATGTGCCTGTCTGTGGGCATGCATTTAGTATTGAGCCTTAAATGTTAACATATTCTTGCAGCTTAGATTATAGATTATAGATTCCTTGACTTATTGGTTGGTTTGACCGGTCCGTAGTCCAGGTGGTAACACTTCGGACTCGTGACTGGAAGGTCGTGGGTTCGAATCCCGGCGGAGCACAAAAAATATACCATTTATATTTTCAAATTTGCTCTTCGCTGGGTTGAAAAATTCATAAACCTTTACCAAAGGCCGGTCACTGAAAGGTCCATCCAACCTTACAAAAACTGGGTCTTGCTTGAGAATTGGCGCTTTCTACAACGACGACCAAGCTCGCAGAGGGCTCTTGAGGTGTGATACACACAAAAACAGCGCTCACCAAATAAATCATCCTAATATTATTATATAGGTATATTTTTAATTAATTAATTCATTTATTATTTGTATTCCTTGACTTATAGGTTGGTATGACGTTGAACCCTCATGCTGTAAAAACTTGGTTCACTTTGCCAATGCCACCCGTTTCAGAGAAATTCGGCAAGAGTTGCAGAGCTTATGTTCATTTGAGATTGGGTTTTTTATATTGTATGTCCACATGCGGCATGTGCAAGCGGGAAGTTGTACGTGTCTGCTTGTGAAAATGCATGCAATGTGAATCCCCAATGTAACATATCTTTGCAACTTAGATTAGATTAGAGATAGGTTGGTATGACGTTGACCCGTCATGCTGTAAAAAATTGGTTCACTTTGCCAATGCAATCCTTGTTTCAGGTAAGTTCGGCAAGAGTTGCAGGGCTTATGTTCATTTGAGATTGGGTTTTTATGTTTTAAGTGCACATGCGGCATGTGTAAGCGCACACTTATATGTGTCTGCTTATGGGAATGCGTGTGATATAAATCTTACATGTAATATATCTTTGCAAATTAGATTATAGACTAAATTAAATTAGGCTGATTTATTTGGTGAGCGCTATTTTTGTGTGTATCACACCTCAAGAGTCCTCTGCGAGCTTGGTCGTCGCTGTAGAAAGCGCCAATTCTCATGCAAGACCCACTTGCTTAAGGCTGGATGGACCTTTTGATGACCGGTCTTTGGTAAAGGTTTATGAATTTTTCAACCCAGCGAAGAGCACATTTAAAAATATAAATGGTATATTTTTTGTGATCCGCCGGGACCCAAACCCACAACCTTCCATTTACGAGTCCGAATTAATATTTTCAAATATGGGGCTGTCCATATATTACGTCATTCGCATTAAGGGGGGGGGAGTCTGGTCTGCGGATGATAGCAAATGATGTACGAGTACCAAAAGTGACGTCGTTCTTGTAAATACCAATTTCTACAGAATATATATTTGACCGGTCGATAGCTCAGTTGGTAGAGTGCTTGCATTCCATGCCGTGAGCTCGAGTTCGAATCCCGCCGAGGCGAGGGTGTCAGAAATGATTTCCCGTTTCGGTGTTTGTTTCAAACCCCAAAATAAAAATGCCGGCAAGGTTTACTCAGCCTTCACAAGAAATGAGTACCAGTTCTCTCGGGAGCTGGGAAACCCCCACTTCATCTGAAGTGGTTGGCGTAAGGCCGGCCCCCTTACCTGTAAAAATAAATAGGTTCAACTCGCCACATGCGACCCCTTCGGGGATAACGCGGCAAGAAGTTACACTATATGTGTAGCTTAGTTGCGTTTTTTTTTTTTTATACAAAATATTATGTAAGTAATATAACATTATTAATTATTAAGCTCATCCATTATTACAGCAAGAGGGGGAGGGGGGGTCATTAGATAATGACTATAGGATGATTGTAAGGGCGGGGGGGTCGAAAATCGGCCAAAATCGATGACGTAATTTATGGACGGCCCCTATGCTCTTCGCTGGGTTGCAAAATTCGTAAACCTTTAGTAAAGATCGTTCACCAATGGTCCATTCAGCCTTTCAGCAACTGGGTCTTGCTTGAGAATTGGTGCTTCCTTTAGTAATGACCAAGTTCGCATAGGGCTCTTAAGGTGTGATTCACGCAAAAACAGCGCTCACCAAGTAAACATCCTAATATTATTATAGTTGCGTTTTAGTTGATGTGTCATCTCAGCACATGTGATTGTGATTGCAGTGAGCGCGCATTAGCCGTCACCAACAACAAGGGGGTGGAGCCCGCCATGGAGTGGCTGCTGGCTCACGCTGATGAGCCGGACCCTGTGGGCGGGCGGGAGGCGGCCGAGGGCTCTTCCTCCTGCAGCGACGCCTCTCCCACCCTGCCCACCTCCACACAGGAAGCTGCCTCCAGCTCACAGGTAAAGCAACAACTGTATTAGTAAAGATTTTTTGGTTAGGGACTTTGCTTTTTCAACCGGGTTTCCTTCTGTGAAATTTCACCCTTCCCCACTGAAAGACACACATTCGTAACAATATTGTTATGTAAATATGAAATATAAATATTTAAAATAAGTAGGTATTAGTTATAGGAATTCTGTATTGTATTGTGTGGGTAGGAATCATCAATCAATGAATAAAATACGTGAAGCATCGAGAAATAATAATTACTATGCCTTTCTGGAACTGTCTAGCAAATATAGGTCTAGATTGTACTGTTTTAAAGAGTATAAGAAGGGTGCGAGTGGCTTGCAGGGCCAGCAGTATCATACGAGATTTACAAACACATAGAACTAACTTGATCAGTGAACAGAAACCAAGTGGAATAGTCGAGAAAGCTTTGTGAAAATAAATTATTTAAAAGTGTAAAATAAACAACTGTATAAGAAGACCTGTGTATTTTAATTTGAAGGACTTTTGAACCCTAATTTCGTAACAATATGTTTGTACATTTCCAGGAAGCCCAGGAAGCGTCAGATCCGGGTGTGGCGCGCTCCCTCCTGTGCGAGGACTGCGGCAAGCTGTTCCGCAGCCAGCAGGAGGTGGAGTACCACGCGGCCAAGACCAACCACGCCAACTTCTCCGAGTCCACCGAGGAGAAGAAGCCGCTCACCGAGGAGGAGAAGAAGGAGCAGCTGGCCAAGCTGGAGGAGCGCATGAAGCAGAAGAGGAAGGAGAGAGAGGAGAAGGAAAAGGTTACATGATAGTCAGGCAGGGTCGTGCATCCCATACAGGCACAGGAGCAGGACTGCGCTGTGTTTTGGCGGGACCCAAATTCTCGGCATTTTATTTTAGAAAATTATCAATGAAATCATTCTTTTTATTACTTAAAAAATATATGGTTGTGATCCTTGAAATGTCCTCTACACAACCATAGCATTTCCAACCGTATTCCCCACCACTGCCATTACCCTATTATTGTAAAACCTTCCATGATGCTTAACGCTACTTAAACTCTGATATCTCCGTATCTAAACCCGTATATTAATAAGTGTTCACAGTGGAATGCGGCTGGTGATCGGTGTTGCCATGTAGGGATCTAATGTAATCTAATCTAAGTTTCAAAGATATGTAACATTGGGGATTCACATTACATGCATTCTCACAAGCAGACACGTACGAGTTCACGCTTGCGCATGCCGCATGTGAACCTACAACATAAAAACCAAATCTCAAATGGACATACACCCTGCAACTCCTGCCAACCTTCCCTGAAACAGGGGTGACATTGGCAAAATGAACCATTTTCTACAGCATGGGTGGTCAGCCACATACCAACCTATAAGTCAAGGAAAATACACAAGAAATTACATTTACAAGGATGCATTCCTTGGCTTATAGGCTGACCACCCATGCTGTAGAAAATGGTTCACTTTGCCAATGTCACCCCTGTTTCAGGGAAAGTCAGCAAGAGTTGCGGAGTTTATGTTCATTTGAGATTGGGTTTTTATATTGTAGGTCCGTATGCAGCATGTGTTAGCGCAAACTTATACATGTCTGCTTGTGGGAATACATTTAAGAGCGCTCTCGAATATTTTTAATTTTAAAATCTGCGTTCGCTTAATACCTATCTATGCCACAGCCGCGCGCTCGGAGCTCTTATTTTGTAGTTTTTGAAAGGTACGTATATTAACTTATAATATCTGTGGACTAGAAATTATTTTAACCAAAAAAGACATATATATATATGTCTCAACTTACTTACGAAAATGGTCATTAGTAATAAAAATAACAAAGAACTTCACAGTTGCATTTCATTAGTAATAAAAATAACAAAGAACTTCACAGTTGCATTTCCATGTGTACAAAAAACTCGGCACAACGAAAAAAAAATCTTGAATGTTGGTGCCATTTCAAATAACGGCTGCCGACTAGACCGGAAATAACTAGAGTTGACAGATAACACACGTTATAAATATTGTGATCGCCAAAGTCGTGGCAATATTTCATATTTCATATTTTAACTTTATCACTCATGTCATTATAACCACTGCAACGTGTGACAGGAGAGAAACGCAAGTGGTAGCATGTCGCTGCCTTTGTTCTTGTTTGCCGTAGAGACCATTAAGCTAATTTTACATGAGCAATTTTTGCATGTGTACTGGACCAATGTGTCTTATGAAAACAGGAAATTTGATTTCAAAAATATTTAAAACAACTCTCACATTACGAATTTTACGCTTATTCTTAGCTCAGATTGTGAAGAATTTTATTCTTATGACAACTGCAGTATGTATCAAATCAGCACGTTAGTTTCCGCTCCTCTATGTTATTACTCATAGTAGCTTGCAGTACACTTTTTGGCAGCCATTTTTTTATGCCGGTCAGATAGACTCAACCTTTTCCATCCTTCAACATCAAAACTAAAAATGTTCAACAATAAATCAATAGTTTCGCAAATTATATTTTTAGTAATAATAATATCAGGATGATTTTTGCGAGCGCTGTTTTTGTGTAAATCACACCCCAAGAGCCCCCAGCGAGCTTGGTCGTCGCTAAAGAAAGCGTCGATTCTCAATCAAGACCAAGTTGCTGTAGGGCTGGATGAACTTTGGTGACGGGTCTTGGTAATGGTTTGTGTATTTCCACTTTATTAATCCATTAGAACTTTGAAAAACATTAAATAAAAAAAAAACAAGTTTTTAGTTACTCGTAAGCGTAACTACAGATGTTATGGATATGTGAAGGTTCCAAGGAATTTTATGAAAAAAGTGGTCAATATAGTGCATACACGCAGAATTTCTTAGTAAATATTTAGTTTTTACATACTGTAAAATTGCGTTTCCTTTCTCGCAATTTCGCTTTCTTGATGACTAAAATTATTTTTTAGCGTAAAATCCGTAGGAAGTAGAATGTCGACCGATTATTTCTAAAATAGTAATAATAAATTTCTAAGTTAAGTATCAAAGTCTTAATCTAAATTAAAGTTGCAAAGATATATATCATTTCAGATTCATATTAAATACATTCCCACAAGCACACACATAGAAGTTGAACATAAGCCCTGCAACTTTTGCCGACCTTCCCAGAAACAGGGGTGACATTAGCAAAGTTAACCATCTTTGTACAGTATGGGTGGTCAGCTTCATACCAACCTATAAGTCAAGGAATGTATTATTAAGAAATTGTTGATTGCAAAAAATAATATTTTTGTAAAAATGTAACATGGAAAATCGTAAAATGTTCTCGCTTCGAAAATGTTGCATATCACTTGCCGATGAAACAAAGATATTTATGAGATAGTTTTAGCGAAAAAAAAAAAGTGCCGCAGGTCCCGCCTTCTGTGAGCGTTGGCGCTCGACTAAGGTTTACCCCGCGAATCTCGCATTTAAAAGCCATTTGTAAAATAATAATAAAAAATACATCTTGTGAAATAAAAAATTTGAAAAAAAATACAACTAAGCTCAAGATTATATTGTTCAATATTTGAAAATAATTGGGCACAAATAATCATTTTTTGAGATTTTATTCGAAGATACAATGTACACTTTTTTGTCCGTTTTTGCTTCTAGATTTTTTTTTTTAATTCAGTTTTCTTCATCTGAATCACATTTTAAATCAAACCACGAACTAAAACAGGATATAAAGTATATTTGTAATTTTTTTTTAGATTTCAAAACACCACCAATTTACAGAAAAACTGGTTCAAAAATTGTATGTTTTCCACTTACCGCAAGAAGGTGTTCGTAATTTTTATTTTTTCAAGTAATAAAAGCGTTTATAGACATATATTATTTGATGCATATTGCAAATGAAATGTTTAACTAACACTTAAAGTTATCAAAAATTTATATTTGTCCATATTTATTGAAAAAAAACCACGTCAAAAACTGTGTTTTCGAGAAATTTCCTAGCACCCTCTTAATATGAATCTTAAATGATAAATATCTTTGCAGCTTGGATTTAGATGAAGTCTAAACAAAGTTCTGATTTCTCTCGGCCGGGTGATGTCACACGTCTAGATGACCAGGATCTTTAGCAACCAATAACAAAAATATACAATAATAACAAGAACCAAACCATTCCAGATGTGTGTCTACCGAAAAATGCTTTGAATCTCCTGGCGTGATCGGGTCACCAATGAAGAAGTCTTAATTCACCACTGCAATAATGGTATTGTTGCAGGAGGAGGCCCTGGAGAGGGAGAGGATAAGGATAAAGTCGGGCAAGGACATGCAGGACGCCAAGCAGAGGATGCAGGACATGGAGATGATGAAGCTGGTGGAGCAGCGGCGGAGGGACAAGCTGGAGGACCAGCAGGCTCGGGAGAGGGTCAGGAAGCAGATCCAGGCCGACAAGGAGGCACGCAGGTCAACACTAATTACCTTCAACGCAATTTCACCGGTCCGTAGTCATCTAAGGAAGAATGCTCTTCGCTGGGTTGAAAAATTCATATACCTGTACCAAAGGTCCATCCAGACTCACAGCAACTGAGTCTTGCTTGAGAATTACCAACTACCAAGCTCGCAGAGGGCTCTTGAGGTGTGATTCACACAAAAACATAATATCCAAGCGACAAAATGTCATGTGGACAGACACAGAATATGAGCCATTGTCTTGTCTTGTATCCTGCCGCCATTCCTCTAGGGGTGGCCGGTACCTCCACACAAGTGCCTCCACTTGACTCTGTCCTTGCATACTTCTTTCAACTCATCTAATTTCATCACTCTTTTAATGCACGCTCTTCTCTTGTTTCCACTCTGTATTTTCCATTCATTCGCAATCTCATTTATCTGATCAATTCATTCATTCCTAGGTCTTCTCCTTCCACGCTTACCTATTACATTCCCTTTATACACTTTTTTTTGTCAGTCGGTCTTCATTCATCCTTTCAATATGTCCAAACCATCGCATCACACTTCTTTGAACTTTCACTTTCACGCTTTCTTTTACTCCGCATTCATTCAGAACCCATTCGTTTCTCACTCAATCTTTCAGTGTTTTTCCTGTCATACTTCTCACATGAGCCATTTCTACGGAGCATACCTTATTTACTTCTCTTTCATTCACCGTCCACGACTCGCTTCCATACATCAGGGTCGGCAACAATATACAACTGTGTACCGCCATTTCCATTTGAATGTCTTACTTATGTAATGCCAGCTATTATTATCTAACGATTCTTCATATCTCTCCACGCCTGAGACACAGGTTTTCCTAGTTTAGGCACATGCATTATTTTCTTAAGTTAAAAAAAGTGCATCCTATGTAAAACACTTTTTATGAATAAATTAAAATTCTATAATCTCCAGGTTAGTAGCACAGGGCGGCAACCCAGAGCCTCCGCCCCCGCCTGCCCCTGCCCCCGCCCCTGTCGCAGCCGCGGCCCCCGCAGTCTCCACGGCCACGTCGGCGCGCCTGCAGCTGCGGCTGCCCGACGGCCGCGCAGTCACGCAGACGTTTGGGGCGCGGGAGCAGCTCAGCGCCGTGCGCCTCTACCTGCAGATCAATGAGATGCAGGACAAGCCCTTCGGCCTAATGACCAGCTTCCCCAGGAGGGTGTTTAACGAGGAGGACTACGAGATGCCCCTCGATGTCTTAGGTGAGCTGACTATTCAATTTTGTACAATTAAACACTACAGGGTAAGGACGAATGTTAGTTGAAGAAAATTTTGAGTAAATCAAGATTATAAATTTAAGTCTATATTTCTCATAGTTATTCCTTGACTTATAGGTTGGTATGCGCCATGCGGCTAACCACCCATTCTGTAGAAAATGTTTCACTTTGCTAATGTCACCCCTGTTTCAGGGAAGGTCGGCAAGAGTTGCAGGGCTTATGTTCATTTGAGATTGGGTTTTTATATTGTAGGTCCACATGCGGCATGTGTTAGCGCGAACTCATACATGTCTGCTTGTGGGAATGCGGTTAATATGAATCTTAAATGATATATATCTTTGCAGCTTAGATTTAGATACTCATTTCTCTGTCACTCACTATCCATGCTTCATTTCCATACATGTTGCAAAGATATGTAACATTGGGGATTCACATTACATGCATTGTCACAAACAGACACATGTAAGTTCACACTTAAACATACCGCATGTGGTCCTACAATATAAAAACCCGAATCTCAAATGGACATACACCCTGCAACTCTTGCCGACCTTCCCTGAAACAGGGGTGACATTGGCAAAGTGAACCATTTTCTACAGCATGGGTGGTCAGCCGCTTATAGGTTGGTACCTACAAGTCAAGGAATATATACAACAAATAACATTTTAGACATAAACAAATGGATAAACATTAAAATGAAATACAAAATTTTAATTTAAAATTTACAGTCTTGTACATTGTCCGGTTGATAGCTCAGGTGGTAGAGTGCTTGCATTCCATGCCGAAAGCTTGGGTTCGAATCCCACCGACGGTGTTAGAAATGATTTCCCGTTTTGGTGTTTATTTCAAACCCCAAAATAAAATACCGGCAAGGTTTACTCAGCCTTCACAAGAAATGAGTACCAGCACTCTCGGGATCTGGGAAACCTCCACTTCAACTGAAGTGGTTGGCGTAAGGCCGGCCCCCTTACCTGTAAAAATAAAAAGGTTCAACTCGCCACATGCGAACCCTTCGGGGATAACGCGGCAAGAAGTTACACTATATGTGTAGCTTAGTTGCATTACAGTCTAATGAATACATTGTTGTATTTCTTTTTGCAGGTCTAACTCCTTCAGCCGTTGTGATAGTCTCCAAGGGGCAGTGAAGATGCGAACAACAGGAAGACATAACCTCACTTTATATAAATACACACAATTTTGTACTGATACGACTCTGCTCGGGAAACAACAGATTCTCTAGTATAAAACAACCAGTGCCCCAACTGTGCTTTTGTATTCCGTAATATATACATAGACCGTAATGTCGTCGACCGATTTGTCCATGGTCGAGCTGTCTGTGACTGATTTGTCGTGTATATATATCACTTGGACTGGATTTTTCTTAGATGGCAAATCTGTGTACCTAGCATCCAATAATAATATTAGGATGATTTATTTGGTGAACGCTGTTTTTGTGTGAATCACACCTCAAGAGCCCTGTGCGAACTCGGTCTTCACTGTAGAAAGCCTTGATTCTCAAGCAAGACCCAGTTGGTGTAAGGCTGCATGGACCCTATGGTGACCAGTCTGGTTAAGGCAGATAATTTTTTTAACCCTGCGAAGAGCAAATTTGAAAATTTTAATATTTTTTCATGCTCCGCTGGGATTCGAGCCCACTCACTCAGTCCAATCACGATTTCAAAGTGGTAACCACTAGACTACGGACCGGTCAACTGATATCAAAATATAACATAGCTAAGTTCGGTTCCATGACAAATCGGTCATAGACAACCTGTCTACACATAGCTCGGCTAGATTCCTACCAACCAGTTATGGATTACAAAAAATTTGGCGATTGAAATAATACTATGGTTGGGTAAACATACAGTTGTACATTTTGTTGACTGAATGAGGCGCACACTTCTTGGACCGGTCCGTAGTCCAGTGGCGACACTTCGGACTCGTAAATGGAAGGTTGTGGATTCGGATCCCGGCGGAGCACAAAAAATATACAATTTATATTTCCAAATATGCTCCTCGCTGGGTTGAAAAAATTCATAAAGGGGCTGTCCATATATTACGTCATTCGCATTAAGGGGGGGGGAGTCTGGTCTGCGGATGATGGCAAATGATGTACGAGTACCAAAAGTGACGTCGTCCTTGTGAATACCAATTTCTACAAAATATACAAAATATAATGTAAGTAATATAACATTATTAACTATTAAGCTCATCATTATTACAGCAAAAGGGGGGTAGGGGTTCATTAGATAATGACTATAGGATGATTGTAAGGGGGGGGGGGGTCGAAAATCGGCCAAAATCGATGACGTAATTTATGGACGACCCCAAAGCCTTTACCAGAGACCGGTCATTAAAAAGGTCCATCCAGCCTTACAGTATCTGGGTCTTGCTTGAGTGTTGGCGCTTTGTAGCGACGACCAAGCTTGTACACCTCTGCGGCACTACAGCAAGTGTCATAGACCCCTACAGTGTTATTCATTAGATTTTTTAAACCAGATTTCTTTAGAGATCTGGTTTAATTTCTCGATTTAATCTCAATTTACAAAAAAGGTGATTCATAAAAACTTTATAATTCAGTTTAACACTAAACGTGTTTCAAAACATGATCACATTTGTAAACCACCTACGAGTAGGTTTATTTCGTTCTAAACTAGATCGACATACGCAAAATGGCGATCTTCCTCATTCCCCAGCTGATCGTAATGTACGAGATAACTTTCAGAATAAAAGATTTATGAATCAAATAAGAGTTTCAGCAATTACAGTAACTTTAAAACATTAGAATTTTACACTATAACAACAAATCTACGGCATGCAGCAACGAAACAAATATAAAAACTGTGACAAGAAAAAAAGTGACAGATGCCGCGTCGTGTTATTTTTCAAGTCACCAATTTTGTAAAACTGTCACTTTTCTTGTAAATGAAGTATGAAGGCCCATCTTTGAGATTTTCTTCGTGATGCCTACAGCCAAAACCTGAAGCCACAATGAAGTCATGCTTTGAAAAATACTTGTTTCCATTTTTAGTTCATTCAAAGCTGCAATCGACATGAGTTTGACAGCTGGAATGTTTGGAAACGTTCGGGAGGGGGCGTTTACCCGAATGCATCCGAGCGTCTCCGAAAGTTGTCAAAAACCTCAAAAAAATTCATAGACACCAAAATACCTAGATAAATGTCGAGCATTTCGTATTTTTTCATACAGAAAAAGCTACCGGAAGTCTGTTTAAGCAGGATTCGGTAAACCAAAAAAAAAAATGCACGTATTTCGCTAATGAATCACCTTTTTATTTATTTTGGTTTAGCGGGCTGGTACAGATTTAAATTGGTTTCTCAAAATCTCGCACTAAACAGGAATGGGTGGAATCTAATGAATAACACTGTTAGAGTCTCTAGAATCTAGGGAGTCTCCCGCACAGGATTTCTTAAAAAAACTGACTCATCCTTGTTGTGATATCAATACAGGATACTGTAGGTAGATTATTCTGTATTCATTTAGGGCCGGTCTTATTAACGAGAGACCAAATATCCGTAAGTATCTCGACAATTAACTTACGGATGGACGTTTACTGACTGATCTTACCGATGGTCGTCCCATAAAGCTTTTTTAACCGTCCGTTAGTTTTCAATAATGCACTCGTATTTTTGATGATTTTTTTACGTGCATTCATGAGCATACGTCACCCGTTTGCTGCAGAGACGAAACATAACCTATAGTTGCTTATGACAAATATGAAAACGACTAATACAGCCCAATTTTAATGAATTCTCTGTCACTGTCGGAAGAAATTATCTTCAACAGGATAGAGCGTAGAATTCCAATGACACGCAAAACTCACCGCAAAGAAACAATGCTTTGACAGCTGACCTAACCTCAAACCTAAACTAACCAGCCGGTATCTGCCATTAATCGATGGGTCGGCTGTCGGTTAGATCTGTCGGTAACTTTTTACGGAAATAAAATAAACGGATTCTTAAAAGACAAAAAATGTGACGTTTGTATTATATTTTGGTAAATTTGGTGCAACATTGAACTAACCGATGTTTATAAGACCGGCTCTTAATACTCTAGAATCTTTCCGTTAAGTATTTCATAAGCAAATGAAAGCAATAAGTAAAGAGTGGCAGATTTAAGACTGGACTTGTTAAAACAAAGACAAGGAATAAGAGTTTTAGGCTTACACGGCCGGCTGATGATGCTGGAGAGTTGCTTTCTAGAATCTGTTGTCGTGGTCTGTGGGAGCTGGAGTTTCTGGCGTTTTGCCCATGTCTACGATGGGCTTCTTCAGCGTGAAGGTGAAATGATCAAGATGATGAAACTGTGAGACAGTAAACGTCCGGAAGCTGCAGCTCCCACAGACCACGGCAACAGATCCCGGAAAGCATCTCTCCAACATCAAGGACAAGGCAACTTGATTTTCTGATTATTTTTTTATCAATTCAGACTATGAAATTTTATTTCTATTTCAGTTCTGTAATTTTTTGCATTATTTATTTATCAAGTTAATAAAAAGAGATGAATTACAAAATATGTTGAACAAATCACTAAAAACACAATGCGACTGAGGTACACATAAAGTGTAACTCTTTGCCGCATTGTCCCCATATGTTGCGTGTGGAACCTATTTATTTTTTTAGATGTAGGGGGGAGGCAGCCTTACGCCAACCACTTCAGTTGAAGTGGGGGTTTGTTTCCCAGCTCCCGAGAGGGCTGGTACTCATTTCTTGTATCTAAATCTAAGTTGCAAAGATATATCTCATTTGGGATTCATATAAAATGCATTCCCACAAGCAGACACGCATAATTTCGCACTGGCACATGCCACATGTGGACCTGCAATATAAAATCCCAATCTGAAATGAACATAAGCCCTGCAACTCTTGCCAACCTTCCCTGAAACAGGGTTGGCATTGGCAAAGTGAACCATTTTCTACTTCATGGGTGGTCAGCCGCATACCAACCTATTAGTCAAGGAACATACACAATAAATTACATTTTTAAAATCAATAGACAATAATATATATACATACGAGTAGTAGAGGCTGAGTAAACCTTGCGTGTGTTTCATTTTTGGATTTTGATATAAACACCGAAATGGGAAATCATTTCTGACACCCTCGGTGGGATTCAAAGCCAGGCTCTCGGCATGGAATGCAAGCACTCTACCAACTGAGCTATCGACCGGACTCGAGTTGCATATTTAAATATCTTAATTTGGCGTGCATTGGAAGTTGCTGCATTAAACATTTGCTTTGCTTTCTATAACTATCGATCAATTTCTTTTACTAAATGCTTGTTTAGTACTGTACTAAAGGGTTTACTTAGGTTTTTGTAAAGGATAAGAGTGGAGGACTAATTAGACAAGACTCACCTCACTCCCGAATGATCTTCTTTTATGTGATTCTCCCTGTCGATCGCACGCGATTTATGACACAGTTGAAGAGACAAGACACGTCTCTTTTCACTCGAGATTAAACAAGCGCTGAACTTCACACAGGGGTGTTGTTATATGGTGAGTAGGTAGGGATGGACAGGACTAAGAAATGGCTGAAGGAGAAAGGAATTTAATAGCCTGCGACCCATAGACAAACTGTCTATTGACCGAATGTCCACCCGTAAAAATGACTATGCGACAAAATGTTCACCGACATAATGTCCACTGACAAAGTATCCAATGAAAAAATGTATTCAAAATCAAATGATGTATCTATAATCTAAGTTGCAAAAATATATTAACATTCAAAACTCATATCAACCGCATGCCCACAAACAGACACGTGTAGTTCGCAGTTACAAATGCTGAATGTGTACTCACAAATCAAAACCAAACCTCAAATGAACATAAACCGACCTTCCCTAAAACAGGGGTGGCATTGGCAAAGTGAACCATTTTTTTACAGTATGGGTGGTCAGCCTCATACCAACCTAGAAGTCAAGGAATAAAAATCAATTATGTTTGTATATCATATTAAAAAAGTACTTTAATCATTACTTGGGTGGATTTTTTTCTGGTGAACATTATATTGTTGGACATCTCGTCAGTGGATATTTTGTACGTGGACATTTTGTACGTGGAAATTATGTCGATGGAAGTTTTGTCAATGGACATTGTTTTGGTGGACATTCTGTCTATGAACATCTTGTCGTGGAGCCACAAAATACCTACCCACAATTCGCACAAATAGGGAAATAAGCACTAACGGGGCTATTCTTAGACATTTTAGTCGTCGGTTGAGCCCACGCTTTGACAAACTAATGATGCATTTGTATGAAGATCTGTCAATCCAAGATGGCCGCAAGTGAACTGCTGATTTGTCTTCATACAAATATTACAAAGTTTGGTTGGTAAGAATGACCGTGCTGATGAAACTTCCAGCGCAGGCACCATTAGTTTGTCAAAGCGTGGGCTCAACTGACGACTAAAATGTCCAAGAATAGCCCCGTAAGGTACCAATCTGTCAGGTCTGCTAGTTATATATAAACATTTAATTTAACTGGTGTCATAAAACTTAATTTAAAATGGTTGTTTGTATATTTTCTGTTTCTTACTGTGGTTTAATGATCTAATGGTGAATATGATGTACAAAAATAATCACAACTCTAGGAATAATTAATTTTTTTGTTGTTTTTTTTTACCTACCAGTTAATGATAGTAATAAAAACTGTTTATATAAAAACAAAAGTAATTTGTTTTATTGAATACTATCCATTACCTGTGATATCGGTGGACTAGAAATTATTTTAACGAAAATAAACATTATAATATATCTGTTTTAACTTAGGTGCTTACGAAAATTGTCATTAGTAACAAAGAGAATAAAGAACTTCGCAGTTGCAAATGTACCGAAAAACTTCGGCGAATGTGAAAATCCCAATGCTGAACCCATGCTGTAAAAAAATGGTTCACTTTGCCAATGTCACCCCTGTTTCAGGGAAGGACAGAAAGAGTTGCAGGGTGTATGTCCATTTGAGATTTGGGTTTTTATATTGTAGGTTCACATGCGGCATGTGCAAGCGCTAACTTGTAAGTGTCTGCTTGTGAGAATGCATATAATGTGAATCCCATATGTAACATATCTTTGCAACTTAGATTAGAATAGAAACACTACTGATGTCCTCGCTGACATTGGCAAAGTTCACCATTTTTTGTAAGTGTGGGTGTTCAGCCTCATACCAATCTACAAATCAGAGAACATCAGTCGGAACTTTAAATTTAAAATGAGAACACTGGGTGATATTGCATTTTTAAATATTTTTATTGTAATAAATCATAAAGATACCTACATAATGTTAATAACAGCATTATAAATAAATATTTTCTGGTATTGCATTGTAAATAAATTTAATTAATGAAGTCTGAACATTCAATATATCCATCGGCTATGTGACATCACCCATAGTAAATTCCCTATAATCAGGGAAATTTTACAGCTAGCTTACAGCATTTATTTGATACTCATAAGTCAAAGATGGAACTAACGATTTCATATTTTTCATAAAATATTCCTGAGAAATACACAAAATAATTGTAGAAGCATATATTGCTGTGAAATCACTTATAAAGCTGAATTTCTTGAATACTAAAATGTACTTGAATCTTGACTCGGATACATGTCAAACTGAAATGGATAGTTTGAATAATTATGAAATTATTTCGTTTTTATTTAAACCAAGACAAAAACTGTATACTCTTCAAATTATTTCTCCGATTCAACCAATCTAGTAGGAGTATTATCTTATTTTGCATTAAAACCACGTGTTTACGACATGCAATAAGTGTGTTTAGGATTTAACCTCCAAAAGATTTGACAGATAAATAACCTGTGTATGGATGAGAGACTAGCACCTCTGGTGATCAGATTCCGGCCGGATGATGAAGTTAATTTTCGCACCATTTTCAATGTTCAGATCGCTCCTGCAGGGTGCTGCAGGCGTCCTCATCCTCTGAGAGTTGTCCTCCTCCTGCCTGACAAGAGAGTCTGCAGTTAGTGGGTGATGCCCAGGTGCTCCTGCAGGGTGATGCAGGCGTCCAGCAGCATGCCGGCCGTCCTCATCCTCTGGGAGTTGTCGTCCTTCTGCCCGCGCGCCATCAGCTCCGTGACGAGGCGCTGGATGGGCAGCAGGTCGCTCACGTGGGCCACCTCGTCACTCACGTCCTCCTGCGGAGAGAGGACAAAGTTAAACTTCAAATGATGAGCAAAAAAATCATGGCATCCGTGTTTTGGGACTGTCAAGGCATAATTAATTGAACATATGCCTCACGGGGAGACCATCAACTCTGCAAGATACTGTGAGACCCTAAAAAAATTGAGGAGGGGGATTCAGAACAAGAGGAAGGCATGCTGACAAAGGGAGCCTGCCTGCTGCACGACAATGCCAGACCACACACCACGAAGGAACTGCTCGCCTCGTTTAAATAGGATGTCCTGAACCATCCGCGCATTTCCCTGACCTAACACCTTCAGATTACTATCTCATTACCTCCCTGAAGCTGCAAATGGGTGGTAAAAGGTTTTCAACCGACAAGAAGGTAAAGGAGGAGATGGACAAGTGAACGAAGGGGTTGGCGGGAGATTGCATGGACATTTTTCACAAAATGTGTTGTCGCGTTGACATTTCTCAACGTACTGACCTTGAAATGGTATTGTTGCGTAGGGGAAAGGTCAGGCTACACGGAAGTGCAGCCAATATGTCAAAAATAAAATCCACTTACTTTGTGGACAAGCCTCGTATATTTATGGTGGTGATATATTTACCAGAGACTGCAAGTACGATGTAGTGACCGGAGGCAGGACGGCCAGAATCTCTGCCCTGTTGTCCGCGTCCTCGATGAAATGCTTGAGTCTCCGGCCGGCCAGGGGCACCAGGATGTCCACCAGGGGCTGCGGATCTGCCACGGAGGAGAGCGCGGCCTCAGCTGCTGGGTCCATGCCCTGGGAGTACAGGCGGACCACCTGCAATGGTAAGGTGATGGTTTGAAGACAACCAAGTGGGTTCCATAACAACATGTCAATAGACAGAATATCCACAGACAAAATGACCACCGATAAAATGTGGGCATTATGCTTCCGAACATTTAACTTTTTTGCTTCTGAATATTCTGGCTGTATAAATGCCCCCAGAACGAAATACTTTTTCAAGCACATTTTTAAAACTTTCCTACCTTAATTGATTGACGACATTTGTTAACGAACTATGTGAACAGTCACATGTATTAGTTATTCAAGAACAAAAATCACAAAGAATTAGCACATTTCACTTGCAGACTTTTGAATTGTTGAACACAGATGCCAGGGATAAGTTCAAAGTTGGACAACATCTATGATTGACAGCCGCACTGAATGGAAAATTTACACTTGACGCCTGTGCGTGTCACCCACAGTTAAAGGGTTAACGTAATATTGGTGGACATTTTGTCGCTGGGGACATTCTGTCAATGGATATTTTGCTGTGACACATTAAAACTGGCAATAAAAAAATACAAAAATGAAAAACTTACTTTCATGAAATTATAGATGAAAAGAAAATAATCAATTTATTGGAAATAAAGAAATAAAGAGTACGTCAACGGAAAGGCGGTTCACAAATGTATTTTGGCTGCTTTATGCAACATTTAACTATTGTAACAAGCCAACTCTCCTCGGATTCGCGGCCATTGTATTGCCTATATGTCAACGACGTTACCATGTTGAAAGCACCGGTTCCCATAGATCACCAAAGTAAAGCAACAACACCGCGTGTCGTTGGCATCTTAGACCGGTCCGTAGTCCAGTGGCGACACTTCGGACTCGTAAATGGAAGGTTGTGGATTCGGATCCCGGCAGAACACAAAAAAATACCATTTATATTATTTCGAATGTGCTCTTCGCTGAGTTGAAAAATTCATAAACCTTTACCAAAGACCGGCCACTGAAAGGTCCATCCAACCTTACAACAACTGGGTCTTGCTTGATAATTGGCGCTTTCTACAGCGACGACCAAGCTCGCAGAGGGCTCTTGAGGTGTGATACACACAAAAACAGCGCTCACCAAATAAATTATCCAGTCCAGAGAGAAGTCCAACCTTCAAAACTTCCTTGACTTATAGGTTAGTATGAGGCTGACCACAATGCAAATGGTTTAAAAAAATGGTTCACTTTGACAATGTCACCCCTGTTTCAGGGAACGTCGGCAAGAGTTGCAGGGCTTATGTTTATTTGAGAATTGGGTTTTTATGTTGTTGATCCACATGCGGCATGCTTTTAAGCGCGAACTTATACATGTCTGCTTATGGGAATGCATTTAATATGAATCTTAAATGTAGTACACTTTTGCAACTTGGATAATAGAAGAACGATCTCCCGTGAAAAGCAAACATGTCAGGATTAAGGATGGGTTAAAGAAACATAATATCGCCACCTTAAAGGTTAAAGTGAATAAGTGCTGAAAAACGTAACGAAGCTACACATATAGTGCAACTTCTTGCCGCATTATCCCCGAAGAGTTTCACATGTGGCGAGTGGAACCTATTTAGTTTTATAGATAAGGGGCCGGCCTTACACCAACCACCACTTAAATTAAAGTTGGGGTACTGTGTCAATGTCACCCCTGTTTCAGGGAAGGAAGGCAAGAGTTGCAGGGTGTATGTCCATTTGAGATTTGGTTTTTAAGTTGTAGGTTCACATGAGGCATGCGCAAGCGCGAACTTGTACGTGTCTGGTTGTGAGAATACATGTAATGTGAATCTCCAATGTAACATATCTTTGCAACTTAGATTGGATTAGATTAGATTAGATGGAAAACCATGATGGAGGTATCCATGTGTGAAGGGTGCCAAACAACTTGATTCTCATCGGTTTCCTGTTTAAAATGAGGCAAAAATGATAATAAAGTAGACTGCATGGTTTCAATGGGGGAAAAATATGTAATGTTTTTTTTTTGTTTTAAATGTATTTTTTTACTTTGTAGCTATATTTTTAAAGGGAAGCCGACGGGAATCGAGTTGTTTGGCATCCTTCGCCACTGGGAGGTATGTAAGTAGATAACACAGAGAGAAAAGAGTTAGTAATGAGAGGATATTAAAGAAAACCACAACCTTGGGAGAGTTTTTATTGTATTGTGAAAAGAGATTAAAAGTAAATACACGCACACAACAAAATTAAAAAGAAGTACCCGAGTATAAGGCATTACAATGCTGTACCTTAGAGCATAAACAACGGTAGTCACATTTAGTAAAATGTGCAGGAGACGAGTTTTAGTGAAAATGTGCACTTTTTTTAAACCATCATAACTTCTAAACTAGACGAGATATTTTTGATCTGTAAAAACTGTTTATCTTCTTTTATCGATATTTATTTAATGTGAAGTAATGTGAACAACGTATGTGGAACTTCCGTGGTTTATGCTCGCACTTTTATGTGCATCCCATATTTATTACACTTGATATCTCAGTAACTATGAGTCCGAGGACTCCAATATTTTTACCACTTATAGAACAGCTAATTATAATAATTCCTGCATCATTAACTCAAAAAAGTGGACTTCCGTTGTTTATGCTCTAAGGTACAGAATGAATTCCTTTGAATGCATTCATAGAATAATAATAATAAAAATGTTAGGGTGATTAACTTAGAGAGTACTGTTTTTATGTAAATCAAACCCAAGAGCCCTCTGCGAGCTTGGTTGTCACTATCTATAATCTAAGCTGCAAAGATATGTTAACATTAAAGGCTCATATTAAATGCATGCTCACAGACAGGCACATCGCTGCCTTAGTTCTTGTTTATCGTATACACCATTGAGAAAATTTTACATGAGCAATGTTTGCATGTGTACTGGACCAATGTGTCTTATGAAAACAAGAAATTTATTTTAAAAATATTTAAAAGAACTCTCACATTATCGAGTTTTACGGTTTTTCTTAGCTCAGATTGTGTGAATTTGATTCATAAGACAACTGCATTAAAAAGTCATATTTGACAAGATTGGCGTATACGATAAACAAGAACTGGGGGAGCGACATGTAGGTTCGGGCCTACACATTCTGCATGCATAATGGCATGCATACATAAAAATAAACAAAACCTCACATGAACATAAACCTTGCAACTCCCGCCGCTTTTCCCTGAAACGGGGTGGAATTGGCAAAAGTGAACCGATTTTTACAGCACGAGGGGTCAGCCTCATACCAACCTATCAGTCAAGGAGCACAAAAAATTATTACACTATAGAAAGCACAAATTCTCAAGCAAAACCCATTTGCTGTAAGGCTGGATGAACCTTTGGTGAGTCTTTGGTAAAGATAATATGAGAATTTTTAAACCCAGCGAAGAGCATATTTGAAAATGTAAATGGTATATTTTTTGTGCTCCGCTGGGATTCGAGCTCACGACCTTCCATTTACTCAATGGAAGGAAGTTCATGTGATGATGTATACTCGGTAAGAAAAGAGGTGATAGATATGAATGAGGGAAAGGAAGAAGAGATTGGAGTGCAGATCGTCACCTCAGCGCTAGTTTGGCTTATCTACCATTTGATTCCAAGATGACCTTTCAATGCATTTGTCTTAAGAATCACATTCTGCACAATCTGAGCTAAGAAAAAACACGTTAAACACAATAATGTGAGAATTGTTTTACATAATTTAAAATCAATTACCAGTTTGTATACGACACATACGGTACAGTGCACTGACGAACATTTCTCATGTGAAGTTAGCTGTGCTGGAGATAAGGCAAACAAGCACTAAGGAGAGAGGATAACAAACGGACAATGTGTGATCAGGATCATCTAATTCTATTTGGTATTCCCAAATCACATTCAATTATCAAAAAAATAAGCAAGAAAATAGGTGTATTAAGTAGAATGAAGAGCTTGTTAAGTAAGGAATATAAAATAATTGTATACAATAGCATAATTAAGCCTCACTACACATACTGCCCAACAATATTATTTATGGCAAATAAACA
Organism: Agapetus fuscipes; assembly: GCA_951799405.1. Lineage (NCBI taxonomy): Eukaryota > Metazoa > Arthropoda > Insecta > Trichoptera > Glossosomatidae > Agapetus > Agapetus fuscipes. The sequence goes on along the minus strand of OX637364.1, from coordinate 7,119,473 downwards.
GTATATAAATACATTACAAAAATTACAAAACAGGGGTATGAGAACTATATTGAATAAAAAACTAGACTGTAAAATAAATTATATGATAGATACGTTAGATTGGTTATATATTGAAGAAAATTTAAGAATGAGTGCTATTATTTTTATACACAAAGTAGAAAAAAACATGTTACCTCAGTATTTGAGCAAATTTTTAATTAAGAACAGAGACATTCATGAATATAATACCAGGAAAAAGGATAATTTAAGGAAGCCAAAATTCAAATGTGTAAAGTATGATAAGGGCGTTTTGCACAGAGGATTGGATTTGTATAATGATTTACCTGTAGAAATAAAAGAAAGTAGGGATATTAATGAATTTAAAGTAAAATTAAAAAAATATATACGTGCAAACCGGCCTTAGCATAATTATTAATAAGTTTTGATTTGTTCATTTTTTTTTTTTATCTTTTGTTGTTTTTTATTAACATAGCTTAAGTTGTAATTAGCAATAGCTAAATAAAATAATATATATATATAAATCAGGCTGATTCATTAATCTTCCCTGCTTCAGGGAAGGTCGGCAAGAGTTGCAGGGCTTATGTTCATTTGAGATTGGGTTTTTTATATTGTAGGTCCACATGCGGCATGTGTTAGCGCGAAATTATACATATCTGCTTGTGGGAATGTATTTAATATGAATCTGAAATGATACATATCTTTGCAGCTTAGATTTAGATTTAGATCGGTGCATAATCAAAAACAAAGTTGTTTTAGAATTTTTTAAATGACAATTTTATTAACCCCCTCCTACCTTGATGTTACTTTCCGAGAAATAGGCAAAAAATAATCAGGAATCGAAACCACAATGTACGCACCCCTGACTGTTGGAGAGTATGTATGAAAAATTACAAAATGTTAAACAAACAATCGAACGCTTAGCCTGCCCTTGAGGAACTAACTTTGAGGTTTGTAGTTTTCAAATATATTATGTTTTCTCAAGCGCGTACGCGATATGGGATGTAGCAGAATGGTACACTCAAAGCTTGTGTATCGCGTACGTTCATATGCATAGGGCAGTTAAGCTCTGCTAGGAATTGAGCCCACTGCCTTCCGATTATGATTCTGAAGTGTTAATCAGTAGACAATGACCGATGCACTAATTCAGCCTGATTATTATCAATGAATGCCAGCACTAACACTAACTGATTTCCAGCTCATCGGAGTAATACGCGCACAGATACGAGAGAAATATGGACTTCAGGCTTCTTACATGTTCTCTCCGCACGTGGTCCCCGTCTAGTCTCCATATCCTGGCGAGGTCCAGGATCCGGTCAAGCCACACGCCCTGATCTACGGCCAGCTCCGTGCACTTGTGGACAAGCCGCGACAGGAACCTGGCCCGCTGCAGGGCGACTCTGCTGTCCGTGGACTGGTGGCCAAACATGCCGCTGCCTCCCGAGGCTTTTAGGGAACCAAACATGCAACGCTGGCTGTCAACGTTGAACAAATAAGTGAGATGCTTCCAGAAATTAGAACCCAAGTAGCATTGATAGTAAATAACTAAACAAACTTCGTAATGCACTTGCAGAACATCAATGTTTATCTTTGCGTTGTTCAAAGCTAACTCGGTAAGCGCTGAACTGCTCTCCTCCCAGATATTCTCATACCTGACGGGCGCGACTTCTTTTTCGCCGCAAGACAGAGCACTGCTCAAGAGGACTTCGAAGAAATCTGTCACGATCTCCAAGAACTTGAGCAGCTGCGAGTCGGACATGCCGACGTTTTGCCGGCTTAGCTTCTCCCGTGGTAGCTTTCCCACTTTACTGATGAGCTTGTAAGCGGCTTCAAATGTAAATATCAGATGCGTGGACCAGATCATGCAGCATATGCCACACTTCATCTGAACGTGGGAGATGCTTCTCAAGCAATGCAGCATGGCTTCCAGGAACTGCAGCTCTTCGATGTTCTTCTGCCAGCATTTGGAATACTCCCAGCACATGTTGACTACGAGGCAGTCTATATTTAAACTAAGAGGAAACTGTCTTCGCAGTAAACTTAATTTATCAAAGAATGACATGGAGCCAACATGCATTATTCTATCCCTTTTTTTACTCGAATCACTTTCTGTTTTTTTGTCGTGTTCAGGATCTGTTTGATCTGAATAATGCTGGATGATATCCACAGGATCAACGCCCGCCGTGCACAACCATTTGGCCGTGAGTTCCGATATGGATCCTTTCCCACTGTTGTATATATATTTCAAGTTAATTTCAGGGAGTTCGACGACCAGTCTAGGCAGCTTGTTTGAAGCTTCTAATTTCTGAGAGAGCACGATACTCAGTAGAGAAATATCGTCTAATTTGCCGATCAATAATCCCCATTGTGCATTGTCTTTGCTCACGCTCTCCCACACTCCGAACTCTGAGCCGTTCTGGTCTTCTTCTTTTTCTATTCTTTGCGCAACAGCTCGGCAGAGTTGAGCGCTGACCATGCTCCTGAAGGGACACGAGGCTTCCACCAAAAAGTCTCGCACAGACTTCCACCACGGAGAAGTGTCACTGTACCCGACGTAGACTTTATCAAAGCCTTCCGTGCGGCATATCTCCAACAAAACTGCACCAAACTTCTCCATCCTTCCATGCGTCATTTCATGAACAGGCAACGCCATCCAATAGACAAACAACAGCTTGCACAGGTCGCCGGGTAAAAGTTTTTTCAGCTTGTCACATTTCGCAATCATTGCTTTCCAATCTGACTTGCCGACGATGAAATAATCAAATATTTGCCGGGAAACAAAGTGCAAGGAGTCCTGCGAGATTGATTCTTTCAATTTTAAATTATCCCCTGAATTGTAAGTGTCAAACACAGAAATGAAGTCTGAATGCAGAGACCTGCTGTCTTCTACAAAAGTGACTTTTTGTTGCAGATTCTTCTTGTGTTGCACGGATTCAGCCAAGTTCAACAGCTGCTGTAAATTCTCCATTTCTTCTTCTGTAACAAACAGTTGCTCTTTGCAATTATCTTTTGATTCACTTTCATTATTCACATTATCTTTGCATTCAATAGAAACCTTTTCATCGCATTCTCTTTGTACATCATCTTCCGTATCCACATCAGCCACCGCTTCATTTGTTTGATCGTCTGCTTCACACGATTCATCTACATACTCAATATCATTTATATTCATAAAGAACCTGATAAGCGAGTAAAGGTTTTCTCGTAAATTTTTGAGTTTAGTTCCTTCAAAAGTGATTTCATCTCCATCGTTGTCTACCTTCAGCATCTGTATGCAAGTCAACAAGAGATCTGGCGACACATGTCTGCTTACAGCCATCATTTCTAAGCAATGTGTTTTGATGTCTATGGTCTTCAACTCTCTGGTTGTGTTCACGACTTCTTTTCTCAACTGCTCGTGGCATTCCTTGTCTTTGATCAGCTGTCGCAATCTTTTGACCAGATGCACGTCTCTGGCTCTGTCCGAGTTCTCGTTGCTCAATGAAAAGTGGAAAGGGACAACGATGTGTTTCAGTTGTCCGTCAGGATCCAGGAGTGTTACTGCTGGAAGAGAAGTGTTGGCGCGTGGTCTCCGGGACGTGGAAGGCTGCTGCAGGAGTCCTGCGGAGCAGGTTAGGAGACGAGCATGCTGGGCGGCTGTAAACGCAGCGATACGAGGTCCACGAAGAGGCCAGACTTCTAGATGACCTCGCTTAGCAACATACAGAACCAGAAACAAGGCTCTGCGACCAGTTCCCTTGTTCTTATACGTGTCTTCATACACCTGGACAAACAAAACAGACTGAATCAAATTTTGAACACAAAACACAACTGATAAAATTTAGGATTATAATTTTTTTGTACTTCTTGTGATTTTAGAGACAATAGGTGTTAATCACACACAGTAAATCCATGGTTCAACCGCCACCTAATGTAAATTTTATTGTAATAAATGCAAGACCCACTTAAAGATTAATGTATAAGGGTTTAAGAAACCAATATGTAATGTAACCTGCAGACAAGCCTCGGCTTTGCGGGAACAAATAAATACATGTATGTATTGTTAAAAATATTAAGATAATAAAGGAAAATTTAAATAAAAAAAATAAAAAAATTAAGCTACACATATAGTGTAACTTCTTGCCACATTATCCCCGAAGGGTTATGTATCAGTGGCGGAGGGTGCCATACAAGCCGGTTTCCATCGGCTTCCCTTTTAAATGATGTAACAAAGTAGTTAAAAAATATAGGCACAAAGTAAAAATATACATTTAAAACCAAAGAAACAATACATATTTTTCCCCCATTGAAACCATGCAGTCTACTTTATTATCATTTCTGCCTCATTTTAAACGGGAAACCGATGGAAACCGGCTTGTATGGCATCCTTTGACACTGTTATGTATGCACTATTTTTCCTTATTTTTCTTGTGTCAACCAATCATAAACATTTGCAACACTGGATTGTGAATTATGTGAAGGCTTCACCTGCAGGAATCCGCACTGCCCGTCCCTGTAGCCCTTGAACATCCTGATGGCCGTCCCCCGCCTGGCGTCCACCACCATCACGCGGCCCAGAGAGTCCAGCACGGCCAGCAGGCGTCTGTCCGGGGAGATGGCGGCGCTTAGTCCTCGGCGCCGCAGGTCACTGAGGGCCCAGCGCAGCAGCATGCGCTCTGCGGCCAGCGGGGGTGCCACGGGGGCGGAGCTGCTGCTGCTGCCCCCTCCACCTCCTAGCCAGCCCCTGTGTGACATAGCCAAGGTTATCTAATGCAAAGGTATAAAATGCAGTGTCCACATGAGGCTGACTCAAAATCGGTTTCCGATAAGTGTGAATAGCTCCATACATAATGTTCTGCCACTGGAACTTCCGATTAATATACGGATCCGACACCCGACAAGTGGGAACAAGCTGTCAGGGATAAAGATTTTGAATTATTATTACGGTCGTTAGACATTTTATAGAATGAAAAAAAACGATTTTACTGACCGTGCAAAAGAGAAGAATGATTTTCTCTACGTTTCGTGGGAGTCATTTCCGACGTCCTCAGGAGACGTATGTCTTCTACAAAGAAGAACCACGAACTGTTGAATTATTGTTGTTTGATCGAGGCCGAAGGTTGTAGGTGCTTTTATTAACCTTCGGTGATGCATCCATAGATGTCGCAATAGCCCCAGTTGTACAGAAGGACGATATTATGTCTTCTTGTGAAATCGTCCGATTAATGAAAGGGTGGATCATAGAAGTTAGTACTGGCCTCTATATACTGGAAAGTTTGTAGCTGTCATCTCTGTTGAAGTTGGGGTGCCTGTGTATTTCGATTGCTTCCTTCACAAGTCGGGGTTTGCTATTGCGACATCTATGGATGCATCACCAAAGGTTAATAAAAGTACCTACAACCTTTGGCCTCGATCAAACAACAATAATTTAACAGTTCGTGGTTCTTTTTTGTAGAAGACACACGCCTGCTGAGAACGTCGATTATGACTCCGACGAAACGTAGAGAAAATCGTTCTTCTCTTATGCACGGTCAGTAAAATCCGTTTTTTTCATTCTATAAAATATCAGGGATAAGTTCAAAGTTGGATGACGCCAATGGGTGTCACCCGCAGTTGAAGGGTTAGGTAGTTTTATTTATTGATGAATAACTTACGGCAGAGCAGACTTGATCTTGCTGGCGACTGCCCGGGCCACGTCGTGCAGCAGGGGCTGAGTGTTGCCGCCTTCCAGCGCCTGGTGGAAGCCCAGGTAGGGCCGGGCCCCAACCCCTACCACCAGGGTGTTGTGGGGCGCCACTGATCGGAACCTGACAAACATAATGATGTTCATTAGTCCAGAAGAACCATGGTAATGTAAAAATAAGCAAATAAACTACATATTAATTGATTTCTATATAATGAATGTTATTTATTGTGTATGTTCCTTAATAATCTTACCTCGTACCAAACTATAAGTCAAGGAATCGCATGTGGAACCTATTTATCTTCACAGGTAAAGCGAACACCTTACCTGCTTATTACTTTAGCCAATGCCACCCCTATTTTTTAGGGAAAGACGGCAAGAGTGCAGGGTTTATGTTCATTTGAAATTTGGGTATTATTTGTGTAATAAACAGGCAGCGTGTCTAAGTGCAAACTTACAAATGTCTTCTTCTGAGCGTGCATCAAATATGAATTTTAAATGTGAAGATAGCTTTGCAACTTGGATTATAGAGATAAAGAATATAGTGATATTTTGTATGGGCACCCAGAAGGAAGACCAAGGTTGTGCTGGTAGGACGAGGTGAGGGGGGATGCTATGCGGCCGTGGATAGAGACGGATGTAGGCTGAGGTTACCAAAGACCAAGAAGAGATGTGGGCTGTAGAGGCATTGAAGAAAAATAATATAGAATTTGTTTTACCCCGTAAAGAAGCCTCCATGCGTGGAGGCCGTCACAAGGTGGTCGAATGTGTTGCTGAGCTCCAGGCCGATGACCGCCGCATCGCACACAACGTCCTGGCCGCCAAAGCCAAGCTTCCTGGCCATGACACTCTGGCCATCTGCCAGGTCAGAGACACTGCCACCTGCAGCAATCAACATTCATAGTGTTGTGTTTTTAACGCGGTCTCTTTTTAATTAAAACTGCGGGGATTTATTTTACAAAAGTTATTTCATTTACAGTTCTGATATTTTTTTTTTTTTAAATAGATTTGTGGAAAGGAATGCAATCCACCAACCTATTTTACCTGGCCAGTTGTCTTCATGCGAAAGCAGAAGCTTGTGTGCATGCAACGGCATCTGTTGAACCAGGGTCGAAGTTATCGTCACAGGATTCGAACCAACGTTATCCGGTTTCAAATAACCTGTCTTGATCCCCGCGGCTATAACACCGACGTCACTTTACACCTGCACCATTCACTAATGATATCTGTGGACTAGAAATTATTTTAACGAAAATACACAATATATATCAGTACCCTGAGTAGTATTGTGTATTCAATAAAAATGTATGTGAACTTGTAAAGCACCCCAACTTTTTTTGCCAGGGGTGCTTTACAAGTTCACATACATTTTTCTCAAATACACAATACTTCGAGTAAAGTGAAGAAACTCATACTCAGGGTCCTGTTTCAACTTACTTATGAAAATAGTCATTAGTAAGAAAGAGAACAAAGAACGTCACAGTTGCATTTCCATGTATTCCTAGAAAGTTGGTACTATTGAGAATAATAATGGCTGCAGAAAAAGTTCAAACACAGCTGGAATTGACAGATGACACGCGTTATAAATATTGTGATCACTAAAAATGACAAAGTTTAAAGGAAAAATACATTATTTTTAAACATTATGGCATGCGTTATAATTGGGTGTCGAAACACAAAATGGATTTTGACAAAATGGCCTTATTTCGTATGACTACACCACTGCAACGTTTGACAGGACTGAGGCAAATGTGTTCTGTAGTATGTATCAATGCAGTAAGTTAGTTTCTGCTCCTCTATGTTATTACTCAATGATGTGGATCCTATTCATCATTACAGTTTACTAGACGATAGTATAAACACCAGGGCTGGAAGTCTCATCACCACGGTAATTCGTATCTACAGAATATTGGTAATATATGTATAAAGACTAATCAGCTGTTCCCTTGCGGCCATCTTGGATTGACAGGTTTTCCTACAAATATTACTGATATTTGGTAGATAAGAATTAGCGTCGTGATGAGACGTCCAGCCCAGTTATTCACCGAGGGCCTATTTATTGGAGCTTAGTGCTCCTTGACTGATAGGTTGGTACGAGGCTGACCACCCGTGCTGTAAAAATCGGTTCACTTTTGCCAATGCCACCCCGGTTCAGGGAACGGCGGCAGGAGTTGCAAGGTTTATGTCCATGTGAGGTTTTCTTTATTTGTATGCAAACATCGCTCCCCCAGTTCTTGTTTATCGTATACGCCAATCTTGTCAAATATGACTTTTGCATGCAGTTGTCTTAAGAATCAAATTCTACACAATCTGAGCTAAGAAAAACCGTAAAACTCGATAATGTGAGAGTTGTTTTACATATTTTTTAAATAAATTTCTTGTTTTCATAAGACACATTGGTCCAGTACACATGCAAACATTGCTCATGTAAATTTTTCTCAATGGCGTATACGATAAACAAGTACTAAGGCAGCGATATGCAGAATGTGTAGGCGCGAACCTACATGTGCATGTCTGTAGGCATGCATTTAATATGAGCCTTAAATGCTTACATATCCTTGCAGCTTAGATTAAAGATAGATTATAGATATAGATTAAAGGACGACAGACCTTTAGAGAGCTGTGTCCGCCTATAGGCCAGGGTCTGCAGCAGGCTGCCCGCAGACAGGCAGCACACGGCCTCTGCATACAGCACATGCAGCTCGTCAGTGTCTGCGCTGTGCTGGGGGCCCTGGTGGCACTTCAGTTGCAGCACGGGAGCCTCGTGCAGGTGCTCCCACAGCACCAGCTGCCCGTGTTCCGTGTAGAAGCCCACGTGCCCTGAGCGGTGGCCCACCACCACGCAGATCCAGTCAGAGGAACCCTGGAACCACGGAATGTGTCTTTAATAAAACATGCTTGAGTTTGCCGTTGAAAGCAAACTAAAATAAGGACCAGAGTCCGGTCGATAGCTCAGTTGGTAAAGTACTTGCATTCCATGCCGAGAGCCCGGGTTTGAATCCCACCGAGGGTGTCAGAAATGATTTCCCGTTTCGGTGTTTACTTCTAACTTTTATATCAAAATAAAATACCAGCAAGGTTTACTCAGCCTTCACAAGAAATGAGTACCAGCCCCCTCGGGAGGTGGGAAACCCCAACTTCAACTGAAGTGGTGGTTTTTGAAAAGACGTAACTGGAGCGGAGTATTTCTGCTGTTATATTTACCTGTGAAGCCTGACCCCTGTACGACACGGGGAACACGAGCAAAGCCGTGACGTCAGACGGCTGGTTGTCGCTCCAGCTGAGGGCAAAGTTGCTGGCGTTTGCCGAGCTGTCCCAGTGGGTGGTGAGCAGGCAGACGCGGGGGCCCCGGGCCAGGGCGAGCAGCGAGCCACACCCAGACAGGCTCACGCAGCATTCCTCCAGCCAATTGTCACCTGGGGAACAATTCTTGTCTGTGTAAACTGTACAAAGGAGTTCTCTAACAGACTATGTTGTCCAGGTAGAGCTGTTAGACGTCACAACTTTGTCTTTGCCAATTAATGCATGCAAATTATTTACAAAAAATGATGCAACCAAGCTACATGTATAGTGTAATTTCTTGCCACTTCGGGACGATGGGTCACGTGTGGGGAGTGAACCTATTTACTTTTACATCAGACGGCTGTGCTTACGCCAACCATTCCATGCCGAGAGCTTGGGTTCAATCCCCGCCGACGTCGTCAGAAATGATTTTCCGTTCAGTATTTACTCGTACCAATACCAGCAAGGTTTACTCAGCCTTCACAAGAAATGAGTACCAGCCCCCTCGGGAGCTGGGAAACCCCGACTTCAACTGAAGTGGTTGGCGTGAGGCCGGCCCTCTTACATGTAAAACTAAATAAGTTCCACTCGCCACATGCGATACCCTTCGGGGACAAAGCAGACAATAAGTTACACTATATGTGTGGCTTAGTTGTGCAGTTCGGTTTCCCAGCATTTTAAATACTGATGTAATAAATTAAACATTCAACCAGATAGAATGACGAAGCCAAGTTAACGGGTGATACGAAAACAATAATCTATTGTTTACAAATTACAAATGCGATTAATAAATTTACAAAAATTGCGTTCGACAATTAAGTTTATTTCTGCTCACCGTATTTGTCAGTCAAGAACAATGTTCTTTTAATTTTTTCAATGTCTTTGCACGATGAAAAACTTTTTATTTGACAAAACATCGTGTTAAATGCTATGAAAGTGACATTACTTTTATTCTTTACAACTTTTATTAATTATTTTTTACACTTTTGACAGAAAATCAACACAATAACTTGACACTTGACACATACAGATAAATAGGAACAAGCGTATTAAACTTTTTGCATTATTTTTTTTTTAGTTTTCGTCTTTTTTTCTTCAATATTTTTTTTTCAAAGTTTCACATTCTTCACGTTTACAGTTTTTTTAAATTTAATCGATTTGATCCATTGTTGATCTGTGTATTGATTTCGATGGCTTTAGAAAGCTTGTTCGTCTCTAGGCGTAGCCTTTTGAATTCGACAGTGTTGCTGCTACTAAATATCAACAAGGTAAAAGAGGTAGGTATTCACATTCAACCGAAAAAAAAATATTGAACGATATTTAAAACTATTACCTCCATAGTCCATGGTTTTATTTCTTTTTTAGAGTTCACATTTTATCGAAAGTCCCATGATAACTAAGCATGGTATTATTTTTTTCCATACATAATGGAGAAGCAAGTCAAGAAGTTAGTCAAAGAGTAATGAAACAACACAAGGCAGTTTTTTCATGAACATATTGCATTTACCTATTCTGGATCATTCCTGGGTTTTTCGTTATGTTGAAGCACCCTGGCAGTCCGATAGCTCAGTTGGTAGAGTGCTTGCGTTGCATGCCTGTCCAGAGCTCAGGTTCTATATTATATACTCTGCTCAGGTTCAAACATCACCGCGAGGAAAAATGATTTCCCGTTTCATTTAAATTAGCAAGATTTACTCTAATGAGTACCAGCCCCTCAGAAGCTGGGAAACCCCCACTTCAACTGGAGTGGTTGGTGTAAGGCCAGCTCCCTTATCTGTAAACAAATAAATAGCTTCCACTTGCTAAAGGCCATCTCTTCTGGGAAAACGCGGCAAAAAGTAATAATGTAAATGTAGATTAGTAGCATTTTCTATGAGGCTGACTACCCCTACTGTAAAAACTGGTTCTCTTTGCCAATTTCACCTGTTTCAGGGCAGGTCGGCAAGAGTTGCAAGGTTTACACTCTTGAAATTGGATTTTTATGTTGTGTAAGTCTATAAGGACATGTGTTTTCACATGTTCAAGTGCATGTGATATTCATGTTTGCTCAATAAATAAAATATCTCTACTTAAATTATAGATCTTCACATATCGCCACATCAAAGGTAAAACCGGGTGTCGATTCTGATTTAATAAATTGTGGGTAAACCATTTTATGGGGAGTAACTCCTCATTGTAAGTGAACTACAGGATTTTCACAATTTCTTTGTGTATGCTCTTGTAAGAAAATAGTATAAAAACTGTATTTATCTGAGAAACCCCAGTTCTATATGGAAACATAGACTTGGAAAAGCTCTCTCATTACTGTAAAACAAGAATAATAATAAAACACAATATTTGAGAGACATTTTATTAGTCATTGTTACATAATGCAGGTTACAACTAATGAAGCCAGGGGTGGAAGTCTCAACGGCCATCGGTAGATCTTAGCGTATCTATCTGAAGATAGGACGGAATAAAACATGGCGGTGTTCGAACAGCTGATCCTTGTTCCATATGAAATGTAACAGCTGTTGATACGCCGCCATGTTTTATTCAGCGCCATCTGATCGATCGATGATCACCGAGACTTTCAACCTCGTATGATTTCAGAAGCCACGTCAACTTCTCTCACAGTATAGTGTTTTATTTAGGTATTCCTCAATCAACTTCATCGACAAATACAACTAAATGTGATGAACAAAAATACATCTGTGAGTTTCCTTACTTTTTCTTTATACTGAAATTTTTGTGAACTTTATTTAAATAATGTGTAAATAGACAACTTATTGATGCAAAAATGTTAATAACATTATAATGTAGTTGTCCTAACATAATTCCAATAGATGCGTCAATAAAGCAAATTCATTATAGTTTGAAGTAACTATGTGAGCGTGCTTCAAGCGCGTTGAGCGCTTAAAAACATCCTGAGATGTCGCTGATTTTGCTCATTTATTAAGCGTTCCTAACTTCACACCTTTGGTTTATACTGTCCACCGATAATTGACAGCTAACCTCAATAACTCAAATACTAGCTACAACTAATGTTCATTAATGGATCAAGCTATCAAAAGCACTTCAATAATTGCAATATCACAATCTACATCCATTCTGTCGAGCTTTGACAGCTGCTGTCTGGTTGGCATATGAAGTTTGCTTATGTTTGTTCTTGGTATTTTGTTTGGTGCTCTCTGCCCTACCATGATTTTTACTGTAAGCGCTCAGAGTAATTAAACAAGCTCTATTATTCCTTGAATGAAATTCTGTTTCATGAATTGGTTCACTCGTTTCCAATTATAACTTCATATTAAAAATCACTAAAATATATATGAAAAACCACAACACTTTCAAATATATAAAAAAAAAAGTTTTATTTCCAGTATTAAATAATTTACAAGTATGAGGCCCGAACATTCAAAATATCCCTCGACTATGTGACGTCACCCATAAAAAAAATCCCAATAATTAGGGAAATTTTGATAGTTTACAGCAGTGATTCCCAAACTATGGTACGCGTACCACCAGTGGTACGCGACGCTTCTTAAGGTGGTACGCAAGCAGCCATGGCCATAGGAAATACATAGTAAAAACAAGATAAAACGTTTTCACTTTCGCGCTTAAAATTAAGTAGGTACCTACAACTGAGCCAAATATTTCCTTTCTTGTCTCAAACATGCAGCACTATTTTTCGCACTAAGTCCTAACGGGGTTATTCTTAGATATTTTAGTCGCCCGTTGAGCCCACGCTTTGACAAACTAATGATGCCTTTGCTGAAAGTTTCATAGCCACCTACCGAATTTTGGTAATATTTATATGAAGAATAATCAGCTGTTCACTTGCGGCCATCTTGGATTGACAGGTCATCATACAAATGCATCATTAGTTTGTCAAAGCGTGGGCTCAACGGGCGACTAAAATGTCTAAGAATAGCCCCGATTGTATTTGTTTTCTATACTTAATAAATAAACATAATGTTGTCATAAACAGTTGTTGCAGTTTATATTACTTTACCATTTTGAACAATTTTTTCACTGTTGCACTTCGGTGGTACGCCACTGATTTATAATTTCGTGAGTGGTACGCGAAATTGAAAGTTTGGGAACC